>JACCIZ010000107.1:0-85023 GCA_025506415.1 Flaveria robusta
TTACTTACGGAAAATTAAATTACAACTAATTTACCATCAAGAATTATCTTTCTTTATGACCTAAAACTTTATATTTTATGGTGTAAAAGGATAATATTAATAATTGCTACAAAAATATATATTTCTATTAATAAACAGTGGGCTTAAAGTTAAAAGTCTGTGGGCTACACAATAAGAAAAACGCTAATGTTTGAAACCTTGGTGGCTTGGCCCAAGAAAGCTATTACCCTTTAAATAGTTTATAGCTAACTTGTTTTTGTTGCATGTGCTTTGGCTCATATAACCCGTTCAGTCTTAAAATTTTAAGAAGTCTTTTTTAGTGCTATGGTTGCATTTTTATCTCAATTCCAGCAATTTTATAACATTTTAGTTGTTTGATAGCAGCATGCGTCTCTCATGTGAGGGACGTTTTAGCGTTGTTGTCTCCACTTTTATGATCTTTCCTTCCATCAATTTAAGTCCAAACAAGATCACTCAAACAATTTAACAAAAGATAAACAACGATTAGTGAAGAAGAAGAGGATATGGTGATGTGCGTGTGTGGTTCACGAACATCAAATCAAACTTCTTAGACCACAACAAAAGCAAGAAGAAGATTATATTGTTGTACTAGACAAAAAGACTTTCATGAAACAACAAATTAATAAGAACGAACCTAAATGAACATATTATCAAACTTTTACGAATAGAATTCAACGAAGACGACTTCTGCCCACGTTCACTCATTCACTTAATCAAATGAAGTACCTTGTAAATATTCATTATTTATTACACAAACAAACTTAAATAAGTATTTATTCAAACAGTTCATAAATCTCTCACTAAACAGTTTAAATCATTGTTCACAACTGAAAACTATACTTAAAACAAAATATCATCATATCATAAAATACCCTATTTCTTAAACGGTAATCACTATTCACACCTTAAAACTCTACTTTAAAATAAAATATCATCATATCATAAAGTACCCTATTTTTTGGTATCAATATAACCATAGCCCATGTTTGAGATTGCTTATTTAAACAAAAAATAACTTTTAAAAAGTTATTTTTTTTAACTTTTTAAAAGTAACTTATTTATCCTCAAAAATCAACATTTTAAAATTTTTCCAAACACTCTAAAAAACTTATTGACTTTTTAAAAGTTAATAAGTCAAAAGTTGATTAAAAAGTCAGTTACCCAAACACCCCCATAAAAAATTAACCAATATTGCTAGCAAAAAACTAAAATTAGACGCAAAATTTTCAATTTCGAATCCGAGTTAACTCAGGAAGCTTCAACTGTGTGGGTTCCTTCAAATGATTTCCAAACCGATTTAATTCAAAGATTACGTAACTCCGGTGGCCGGAGAGTCCCCCTTTGGTTCGGTGTGTGTGTTTCTGGGGGCAAATTTTATTATTATTATTATTCTGCAACCCAGGAACAACCCATCTTGCAACAAAGGGGTTTCTTTCTTTCTTTATTGTTCTTCATCAACAACAACAATTTTATTATCAATTGGTTGGTTTAAATTCAAGAAATTGATTATGGGGGGTAGTGCCTTGTCTTTAAATTGTGGAACTGTTGATGGATATATGGATAGAGAGGTTTTCTTGAATGTTTATGATCTCACTCCTTTCAATTCTTACAGCATTTGGTTAGGATTTGGTATTTTCCATACGGGTATTGAAGGTGATTAAAAGGAATCTTTGTTAAATTTGTTTTCAATTGGTTCTTTATGTATGTATGTATAATGGTTGAATATGCAATCAAAAGATTTGAGGGAAATTGATTCTTATTAATAATTTGTGTTGGAATTAGTGTTCTTGAGCATTGTTGATAGATGTATGAATAACATACGAATGTGTAAAATTAAAGATATGGGTTTAATTTCTTGATCTTTTTAATGTTAAATGATATTTGTTCACTGAAGATATTGCATAGGTTTCTTGTGATTTTGCTAAACTCTGATTGTTTATTTGAATCTTGTTGGAATTAGGGTTCTTAAGCATTGTTAATGATGTTCATATATGTGTAGCTTACCAGTGTGTAAATTTAAAGATTTATGTGGTTTGAATTTTTAATCTTTTTCATGTTAAATGATATATGTTCTGAAGAAAACAGACAAAATTGCATAGGTTTCTTGTGATTTTGCTAAATTTTGTTTATTTATTTGAATCTTGCTGAGGTTTATTGAATTCATTTTGGCCTTTTGGACATGATGGTTAATGTGCTTTGGTGAAATTGGTACAAAAATTGGCACTTAGTAGATATTTATCAGTTTATCCTTAGATGGTTCTAGCCTTATAGTCTTATACAACCTTCTAATATCCCTTATAAATTTTTCATGTTATATGGTATTCTTGATTTTTGGTCGTGTTGATGATACGATTGATGGAAACTTGTTGCAGTGTATGGTATGGAATATGGGTTTGGGGCTCACGACTATTCGATTAGTGGAGTGTTTGAAGTTGAACCAAGAAGCTGCCCTGGTTTTATCTACAGATGTTCGATATCACTTGGGCATATAGATATGTCAGCTTCTGAGTTTAGGGAGTTCATAGAGACCATGGCTTCTTATTATCATGGGGACACATATCACCTAATTTCCAAAAATTGCAATCATTTTACAGATGATATTTCTCATAGGCTAAATTGCAAAAGGATTCCCGGGTGGGTGAATCGATTGGCAAAGTTTGGTACGTAGTGTTTTCTTTTATCAGCTTAAATATAGGCAATCTAACTTGTTCACTTGTAAATGGGTCGAATTGGGTTTTTGTTTATCAGAAACGGGTCAAGTAAAAACTTTAATTAAAGAGAAAACGTTTTAAAATTCATTTTTACTCAACCCAACCCACCCTCAAGTTTAAGTTGATTCTAAACTTATTTTGACCCGTATTTGGAGATGAAATTTTGATTTCTTGCGTGTGAAGATTGCGTCAATATATCCAATACTTACCGTTTTGGAGCATTGTTTCAGGCGCTCTCTTCAGTTGTCTGCTTCCTGACAATCTCGAATCAACTACTGTTAAACAACTGCCAGAGTATCATACATATGGTATGTCTTTTCTTGAAAATTGCTGTCTTTGTGAAACAACAACGTACTATATGTTTTTGGGCTGTTATAAAGTTGTGATTTTGATGAACTTACAGAAGATGACGAGAGCGAATCAGGGTCAAATTTGAGCAGTCAAGAAGCATCAGAATATGAGGAGGTTGATCATAAAGTCTTGATTTCCCCAACACGTACTGGTGAAATTTCTTTTATTAAAGAGATCCCAAGGTGAATGCTAAACGCGTGTGTTTTGGTGTACAGTCAAATGCATCTTTGAGATCATAAGATCCTGAAAACAGATGTGTTTAATGTTGTTCGAGAGAATCTTTACTTCGTGATGATCGTACACGACTCATGAAACATGCTCTCAAACACAGAACAGACACTTGTGTTCCTCTGTCTCTGGTTTTGGTTCTCTTTTTGCAGGCTGTTTTACTTCTACTTTCACATGTTATGTAATTATCGTCTCATGTACAATTGTACATGCGAGTATGTTCCATAATACAATCATTTTAAACAAAGACTACGATTATTATCGTCATAATATTGTTTTCGTGATCATAACCAACGCACATTTAACAAATCTAATTGCATTCAGTAATATAGACTTGCAACAAGCACCAACATCCTGAAGCTTAAAGGAGCTATTAACTCAAATGTGGTAGGCATTCTTGTTAAAAGTGGTTCGCCCGACCCACAACGTTGTGGCAGATACCCACAACTTATTGGAATTAAGCTATAAACAAGCCAAGCCGAACCGTGTTGGGCTCATGCTCGACCCGTTTAAAAACCGAATCAAGTCTACTTTGCTTCTTTATATTAACCAATTAAAATTTTCAGCTCGAACTTTTCTTGTAAAAAGCTACCATCAGCACTATCATACAAATGGTTAAATAAGCAACTCGTGTTTCTGTTAAGTTCAAACTTCAAATGATGACTCAGGTGCTATACCTAATAGTAAAAATTGGGAAAAAAGAGCGATCTTAATGCTAAGGTGGATTAACTATTGGGCTGCTTTAAGCCTAACAACCATCTATTAAATTTTGAAAAAAAGTTTCAATTAACGTACTTGTTGTAATGTCACAAACTCGTCTGGCTGAGTTTGCGTCCTCAAAACATCGAGAACCATCTATATTATTATGCTTATGATCATTGATGGCTTGTTTTGTCTTGCGATGGCCTTATCATGGTAATGACCCCGCCTCTCGACAAGTGTGTACAAGAAGTGAAGACACTTTTAACATACACCTTTAATTAATCGTTAAGACACTCACAAGGGACATATAGGACACTTTAGATAGCCATTAAGAACCTAAAAATCTAAGTATTTAAGCATGTTTCGAGTAAATTCGATCTTCATCCTCCTACCATCAAAACATGCATGTTCTCTAGCATCACTGCTCATTTATATTAGCTCAACGCATTCGACAAACACTTGACCCCAATGTACAACCAGCATTTCTTTTCCAAGGATCAATTCTGTCATCATTGTTCGACCACCTTAAAGAACTTTTGCCCGCAATGCCTGAAGGCTTTGATAGCATTTGTAATGGACTTAGCCTACGAGGTCATGCGCCACCAAATCTCAATCCAATTGTTCCATCCTGCTTTTATCATGCATCAAGCGGTTTGTCCTACCATAAACTAATCAACAAATGGCCACAACTCCAAACCTCGAAGCATAAAGAAACATAAGCACTTTTGACGCGCACTTTTAGTTGATCGTTGAGATACTTTAGAAGGATATACAAGAGCGACTCGAAACCTACACGTCTAAGCACATTTCTGAGTAATTTCAACCTCCAAACATTTGGTTTCAGTGTTTCACAAAGAACTTTTTTGTAACATTTGAGATTCAGGTTAACTAACGTGTTCATATGAAAACACACCTTTTCGTAAGTGTCATTTAAAAATGAAGATATAGTTTACATGAAAGATGTATGTTGTTCATCTTGATGGTTGTTGATTTTGGCTTTAACTACTATAACATCTCATTGGTTTTCTGTCTTTGTTTGCAAAACAAGGGTAGTATTGCATAACAGAAATGGCTGTCATTTAAAACAACAGCATAATGCTATTTATTAATCTCATCTGTCACAAATCAGCAAGCATTGGTTACAATCACCTCTTCAAAATCGCTGCAATCTCGCTATACAAACACTCCTGACCCTGCGACCGCAGCAAACTAAAAACATCATGACACAATGAAATCAATACTCAATTATTACAGAAACAAAATTATTCAAAAGATAATCCAAAATTTAAATAAAAGGATTTATAAGAATTAATATAAACTTTGGCTTTTAACCCTTTTGTATAAAGTACTAAATGTACTTTGGCTTTTAACTCTTTTGTTTGGCCCATTCTGACTAGTAGCTGATAAATTTAATTGAGCTGTAAGACTAGTTAGGATGACCCGAACCGATTCAGTCATAAGAAACGCAAGATACCACGATCAGGCACAAAAATGACTTACTCGTGAATCAAACCAACTGATGTGGATGTTGGATAAAGCAATATCAGGAAGTTGGCCTCTGTTGCAACACCAAATCATCAGCAGAGTAGTAATCTGCAATCAACCGGTACATGTATGATGGATTATGCCCTCCCCTGCAAACAGGTAGAATTAACTGAACACTGATTATCTAAATAATTGTAATAATGAAACATAGATATTTGTTTTCTTCTTTTTAACAAGATAAAGTATTCAACAACAAATTTCTTTTACAAGTTAATAGTGGGTATGTCATTGAGGTTATGCCTCTACGCAATGGAAGATGACAAATGCATGCAATATTAGTAGCAACAGAAAATATCATCCTTCTCACTCTGGGCAAAAGGTGGCTTTTTCTATAAAAAAATTAGCTAAACTGAAAAACAGACGGAAAGTCCCCCAAAGTGTATTTTAATGCGTAAATCCTCCCCAATTGTTTTATATAATAGTTTCTATATTATTGGAGTAATATTAATCTCAAACTAACAGTTAATTCAAAGATTTTGGACCGCCCATCCATGCTGTCCTTTTTATGTGTGTGTGTAGAGAAGGGAGCTTACGTGTCGGTAATAAACAGGCTGACGAGCTTTGGAGGCACATAATCAAAAGCAGGGTTGACAACATGAAGAAGAGGGGAGCCCATGCCAGTGCCAAAATCCATGCAATCTGAAATCTCCCCAAAGTCCAGCAACTCAGACGGGGACTTGAGCTCATTTAGTAACACCTCTGGGTTATGAGGATACAAGGGACACAACTGCCACGTGCCCCAAAACAACAATATTAAACAACTCAAACAATTTCCTTTACTCTTCTATTGTATTCCTTTTCAAGTTTCAACTCTCATTACAAGATATAAATCACACCATATCAGAACTTTTCAATCACAAAAGCTAGGGTTGCAAAACACGCTAATTACGTGATGTATTTACAAAAGAACGGGAAGCTTAGTTACCTTGTGAATGCCTGCAAGAACAACAAAAGGAACAGCATGCCTTTGAGCTGCTAGTGCAACCATATTTAACCCGACAGGAGCTATCACCCCACCATTTGCCATGACAGCATGAGCCCCAACAATCACCTACCACCATGACATACCTAAATGAGACTGAAACAAAAACAAAAAAAGGAAATAAAGAATAGTAACTAAGTTGATGAGAGATACACATACCATGTTCACACGTGAAATCATGGCAAATACAGCAGAATCAGTAATAACTGTAGTCTGTAGTCCCCTAGCAACCAGTTCCTTTGCAAGAGTATGCCCTTGATATCTATATAAGATAGAACCCATCACTTGTTTAGTTAACTGCTTGTAAAAGGAAAGAAAAATAGCATCTCTCAAGCAAACCTTGGAGCACCCTCTGCTACAAAAACCCTAAATGATCGCTTCTTCTCCTTAGCGGCACAAAGAAATTCAATTACAGTTCCCGAACTGCCTAAGGTCAATATAACCTCACTGCATAAAATTTAACCATGATGAAATTATTCTTTTGAAAGAACATAATATCATTAGCACATAAAAACGAAATATGCTTTTGAAAGGGAAATAAAAAGAAAGAATTTTCAAGTTTTTTTTTTTTCATTTTTTTTGTTACAAGTCCACAGCATCAGGTAAATCAAACTAAAAACTAACTATCCAAAACTTCCATAGTTCCATTAACTGTTCGTCAATTAATTGAAGACTGCTTACCACAAAGGAGACATAAGATGAGCTTTCATCACACTCTCACAATCAATATCCAAAAACAACCCTACTGACAAGAAATCATTCATTGACTATGACATGAATCCTAAGCAGAGTTCGGTAATCAATCAAGTAGATGCAAATCCTTCTTCTTGTAGAACAATGGTCACAAAAGAACATATAATAAGAAAAGTAATGATACATACTGCTTACTAGTTAGAGGACATATTTGCTTATAGAAATAAAGGGTTGAAAAGAATACTTGTGATGAATATGCTCCACAGCTTGCTCAGCTATCTGTTCATGACAGGTGGCAATATCTTGAATAAGCTCATTGACGGTCTCAATAACATTATGCTTTAGTTTTCGACTCCTTGAATTTTTATCAGTTGCTGCACGCAGTTTATGTTATAAATTTTAGTAAGTAATAAACAAGCAGACCAAGATGTAAGTTTGTAGAGAGATTATTTCCCAAGAGGATAAAATAAATAAACTATGCTAACATTTAGTCTTATCTTCAGAATCACCGGCAGAAGAGGAAGAGTGGTGAATAGCTGCTGCTGCTGCGGAGTGAGGTGGTATGTCTTCAAGAAGAGTCTGCAAGGAAGGAGGCCTGAGAGTAGTTCTAGCAGCAGCGGCGGCGGCAGCAGCTGATACAAGTGGATTGTCTTCTTCATCATCACTCAAGCAATGTAAGCTCAACCCACCAATTGATGCCGTTGTTAGTGAAACATCTTCCTCTCTAATGATATGTAGTACACGCCTCACGATGTTTCCAACAGCAACTTCTGCAATGCAATGTAGTACATTATAACACTTCTGAAGAGTTATCACTCCAGCTACACATTAGGTGCCTAATTCATTGCATTAATTCATGAAAGTCCAAAGAGCAAGTAATTCAGCCTACAACAACATTCTGAAATTGGTCACTTGATCTTATTAGAATAAGCTAATACTTTACTTATATGGTCTTCTCCATTGAAACTAAAATTAAGGTTTCTTTATCATTCCCTCTTACAAAACCCTACGATAGAGGTACGCTTTGCTTATTGGTGAAATTTAAATGTATGGTTGTTCTTGTTGTATTCCGTCTTACAAAACAAGGAGATAACATATAGTCACATACTAAATGAGGGTTGGCCTTGCTTTCCTAAATTACCATTATTCCACTTAACTCAACTGCACATTAAGATTTTAAACTGCTTAAATTGGAGCATAGATATCATGCATACAAAACTTGCTACATAAAGGGTCACTGGTTAATTAGAGAATCAAGAGGATGATTTTTTGAGATAACAACAAGCAAAGATTCTTTCAACAACAAGTGATAGGTATCTATAGATGACCATAAGCAAGAAAATTGAACTAACCCACAGGATTAGCTGCAGTAAGCTGTTCTCCAATAGCCTTAATTGCATGAATAAGAGCCCCAGCTTGGTTAGTGTTAGGAAGTCTCTGCTGCGATATCACCGATCGGAGAAGCTCAGCCGTTAGCTTGGCAGTTGCCTTCGACCCCTCAACTTTTCTGTCAAATCATACAAACATAAGCACAACAATTCAAATTCATACGAAAGAAACAAATTCAATCGCACACACCGTTTCTTAAGCTTGTTTAAGAAATCATTAACTAGGGCATGTGTGTCCGGCATGATTGCAATATGCAACACACCTGCATAGGCATAATTATACAAAGCTGATGTTATCACATATCATACTGATTACTGAATGAACAATTGATGAATGTATGCAGCGTACCTGCAGATGAAAATTAGGGCACCGGACGATTTGAGGCCACAAAGCGTGAAAAACTGAAAACCACAAGTTCTGTTACTCCTCTGAGTTACAGTCGATCAATAAAACAACTAATTACAGATATATGTGAGAATACAGACTAAAAACAGATTCATGTGAGATAAAACAATAAGCAGATCTACACAGATACATTAACGCAAAGGCTAAAGAACACTACTGACCTTAAACAAGTGTCTATCTGCAGATAAATGGGGATTGAGGTGCAATAGATGTTTTATAAAAAAGGGGCATGCGATTAGGGTTTTCTGGGTTCGATTTGTGGGGGGGATCGTTTTTTATATCTTTTTTCATACATGGGGCATAACTCGTTGCAAGGCGTGTCGAAAATTCTATCTGCATAAAATATAAAAATTTTGTTTTTGGTAATTATTAGACTTAATTATATAAAAGTTTTGCAAGAACAAACATAGAACACGAGTAATGAAATTAGGATGATATAGAGACAGTCGGAGATTTTTCTATTTGTCGAGTCTTTATGGGTACATGGACGGATGAAATGATAGCACGTGTTGTTATGTTATTGTGTAGTTACTAGACGGTATTTATTTGACAAGTGTTAAGTACATGACTATTAAACATCATGAGTGTTAACACATCTCAATTTTAAATTAATTTTTTCTATCAACATGTTAATAAATAACAGCCTATTAAAATTTTGATAAAACATTATCACATGTTATAAAAGAAACAAAAAAGATATATATATAACTTTTGGATTTAAAAAATTATTTTAAAATATAAATAAAATAATCATGTATTAACGATATATTTATAACTAAAAAACATTATATGTTAGAAGATGAAAAAAGTAAAAAACAAATTATAAAAATTAAGACTATATCCCTTATAGCCTAATGGTAATAGTTAATGGTTCGCGTTTGAGATATTTCAAGTCTCAGCTTAAAAAACGACTCGAGAATATTTTTTCATAGTGATGGGTTTTCCTTTTAATGATATTTACTGTGCAAGTCAAATTGTAGTATCAAAATCAATATAAACGATTGGTATCATGTCTCAAAAAGACTGCTCGGACACTATTAAAAATAAGTTATAAAGATTAAGGTAGCGTTTGTTATGCAATAATGAAAAACGGAATGAAATGAAACATTTGATGGTAAATAAAAAAAATAAATGTTTGGTTGGTGAATGGAATGAAATTAACCGTTATATAAATAATTTTATTTCCTCTAATTCATTCAATTCACCCGTTGTTTTTTTTTATTTCATTTATTCTTTAATCCTTGATCATCACCACTACTTAATGAAAAAATAGATGTTTGGTTGGTGAATGAAATGAAATGAACCATATATAAATAATTTCATTTCTTCAAATTCATTCGATTCACCCCTTATTGTTTTTTTCATTTTATTCATTCTTTAATTCTTAATCACCACAATCAACCACTGGCCACCAACGATCGTCACCACCACTTGCCACCACGGACCACCACACCCACCATCGGGCACCACCACCACCAATAACCAAACAAAATAATATAATATAACAATTAATTTTATTTTATTTTTTTATTTTATTTATTCGTTAATTTTATCATCTCATATTAAACCAACCATTAAATCATTAAATTAAATTTTGAAGTAAAGCCGAGGTGGGACGCGGTCTCGTATCCCTTGTGCCCTAAATTTAATTTGCGCACATACATACATCCACATTCCAATCGCTGTTCTTGCGTCTCCCTCCATAATCTTCTATGCATATGGGAAGCACCACCGGCGACAAGGTTACATCCACCACCAGCAACGGCAATGGCAGCGCCACCGTGGACAAAGGCGTTGATTTCGCCAACTATTTCTGCACATACGCCTTCCTCTATCACCAGAAAGAAATGCTCTCTGATCGTGTTCGAATGGATGCTTATTTCAACTCTGTTTTCAACAACAAACACCACTTCATCGGCAAAGTACGCATTATTACTCCATGATTGCGCATAATTTTGTTCGTTTAAGCTGTTCGTTCTAACATTTGTTCTGCAATTTCATTATCGACAACCTATTCAATTGAATCAAGTACATCAGTATACATAGGAAAACATAGAAGACCCTAGACGCCTAACTCGGCCTGTCTATGATACGATTAAACCTCTTCCATAATTAAAAGAAGTTGTAGACACCATATAATCTCATTTCTGCAACATTCAAATTATAGATTAGGCTGTGGTGCTTATGAGTTATGATTCTAACTTCATACTATCTTTGATTCTTTTGACTAATGTGAATTTAAAACCAAACAAATTTGTTGGGATAATAATGAGTTAGAAATTTGTGTTGGGATTTTTGAACTGGAACTAAAATGGTGATTCCATGGGAAGACTGTGTTGGATGTAGGAACAGGTAGTGGTATTTTAGCAATTTGGTCAGCTCAGGCAGGGGCAAAGAAGGTATATGCTGTGGAAGCTACTAAAATGGCTGAACATGCCCGCGAGCTTGTTAAAGCAAATAACCTTCAGGATGTTGTTGAAGTAATTGAGGGTTCGATAGAAGATATAACCTTGCCTGAAAAAGGTAACCTTTGATATTAACTTTCACTATGCAGTCAAAGGTGCTCGCCTAGGTGCCCAGGCGAGTGTTCTGGCCAAATTTTGGCCAAAACCGGGTCTGAAATATCTAAAAATGGTCTGAAACTTCTATAAATGACCTGGAACATGTCAAAAACCGCTAAAAATGATTGTTTATACTGTGCGCCTTGCTTAAAAAGGCCCTCGCTTTTTAAGCGCCTCACACCTAGGCGTTAGGCTCCCCCTTTAGCGCCTTGAGTGCGCCTAGCGCCTTCGACTACCCAGTCTTCTTATGAATAAATTAATCATTATCTTTTTTTTTCCTCACATCCAAAACTAATTAACAGTTGATGTAATCATCTCTGAGTGGATGGGGTATTTCCTACTGCGTGAATCTATGTTCGATTCTGTTATCTGTGCTCGTGACCGTTGGCTGAAACCAACTGGAGTTATGTAAGTTATTTCACTACTTTTACTATCTGTTCAATATTGATTCCTTAAGTTCATATGCGTATTTTTATTTTTTTTGTTTGTAGGTATCCCAGCCATGCTCGCATGTGGTTTGCACCAATCCGATCCGAATTAGCAGATAATAAAATGAATGATTATGAAGGATGCATGGATGATTGGCATGGTTTTGTTTCAGAAACCAAGTCTTACTATGGTGTGGATATGAGTGTGTTAACAAAACCATTTTCTGAAGAGCAAAGAAAGTACTTCTTGCAGGTTGAAACACTTGTCGAGTTGTTTCGTGTCCATTACCCGTTTAACTAAATAAACCTTTATATCAAACCGAATGATTTTTTTTAATATCTTCATGCTTTAATCATCTTTAAGGATGCTATAATTTAATAATGTAGAATTCTTTGTGGAACAACCTGGATCCAGATCAAGTAATTGGAACAGCTACTATTTTAAAGGAGATTGATTGTCTAACAGTTACTGTTGATGACATCATCAAAGTTAAAGCTAACATATCATCCACAATTACCAAAGCGGACACGTGGCTATGTGGATTTGGTGGCTGGTTTGATGTCCATTTTAAAGTGAGTTATTATCATTATTATTTTATGCCACATTAGTTTTCAGTGAATCTTGGAGCTTAGCAGAACTGATTTTGTTATCTTTTATGTTCTCATTTTCATGATTATAGGGAAGGATGGAGAATCCTGCTGAGTGTGAGGTCGAGTTGACAACGGCTCCTAGCACCGAAGATGGCACACACTGGGGCCAGCAGGTTAGTAACAATAAGTTTAATGACATCTAAAACGGTAAAATTTATCAAATAAAAGGAATACTATAACTGATTTGTAGATTACTCAAGTCAAAAGACACTACCCTTTCAAAACTCATAATCATGCTCATTTATAAATCATAAAGCACGGTATGAGGGTATTTTAGGCACTTCAACTAGATTTTGCTAAGGTTTAATTTTCAAAATTCGTTTTTGAGTAAAATAAGTTTAAAATATAGTATGCATGAAGACTTAAATTTGTAATCATTTTTGATGCTATAGTATTGCCTTTATTACTTTAAACTATATAAATCAAGTCATGTGTTCGTTTTCTTGAAACCCTTATTAGTTGATCTTAGTAACTGTCAAATGTTTGAAATGCTCTTTAAATGACGATGACAAAGGAATTTGGTACCTTGGAACTAATATGGGCAATTCAATAACAAAGGAAGGGGGTGATTAGGATTTTGCTTATTCAAACAACACACCTGCTTATAGCAGTTTGTAAAAGCAGATAACCCGCCTTTGAGTTTTTGGATGAAGATATGAAGACAAGTTTTTATGCTGTCTTTTTATTATTTGGTGGAATAAGTTGTTTCTGATAAACAGTTTGAGATTGCTTATTTCAAACTATAGGTGGTCTAAAAATAACAAATTTACCTTAACGTGACGTGTGTTTCTACTTTCTAGTAAGCTAAATATATGCTTCTGCTTATAAAAACAATAAGCATTAACTGTATAAACAAGAATCCCAAACGCCCCCTTATCTGCAGTTCTGCACATACTATTAATGCTTGTATTAATGTCTCCATCTTGTTTTCTTGTCAAAGTTCTTACCTTCATTTTTTTTAATATGCCTTTTTTTGCAATATATGCAGGTCTTTCTTTTGCATCCACCTGTTCGTGTCAACGTAGGAGACGAGATCCTTATTGATTTTTCAATGAGCCGCTCTGAAGTAAATCATCGATTAATGAACGTTGATCTAGGGTATGAACATAAGTTGTCATCTGGTAAGACGCTGCCACCTGTCAGAAACAAATTCTATATAGAATGAACCAAAAAGTACCACCATTATTATACATTTCAAAGGTAAGTTATAAGATCGTACTTCAACAGAGTAACAAAACCTTATGATTGAGACATTTGCAGAAAATTTACCAGCTTTTTCCCTCTGCTGTTATTTTTTCAATCGTGTATGGTATCTGGTTTATTTCTTAACCTTTTCTTCATGTAAAAACCAGAATTAGTTGAAAATTTTGAATATCAAAAAAGCAATTACTGCACCTTTTGCTGCATATTGTATTATATTTTAGCATAGTTACATGCGTATGCTTTTGATTACACATGAAGCTGCTTGAAGAAGACTGCAAAACCCCCCCCCCCCCCCCCCCCCCCCCCCCCCCCCCCCTTCCTTTAGTTTCAAAGTCAACCTTAACTCTTAAGGCAGAAGCAAAGGTGTTAGTATGGTAAATAGATCTCTTCTATAAAGTCTTGAAGCACCAATGATTTAATCTACAACTCTTTCTCAAGATCCTTTACCTGAAAATCTTGGTTTCGTCGGTCTTCTTGAGAATGCATAGATCATCATCAGCAACCATGTTTCGGTCCGATGAGTATTACCTCAACCTATCGCCACCAAGGAAAGCCGCCCAACTGCAAGACGATAGCTTGCCAGTTTATGATCCGGTCTCGACAGATGGCATGAAGAAAGAACATTTCAAGTCATCTGGTGAAAACACCATCCACTTCATTCCTGTTGTTTTGATTTTTTGTGGTTTTGTTCTTTGGTTCTTTTCTCATCCGACTAGTGAAATCAAAGTCATTAGTAGCACAATGTAACATGATTATGGTACTTTTGTTCATGCAAGATCCTTTGATGTCAAAAATCAACAATCAGACCCAGAACTCGATGGGTAAGTTTATTTAAGATATGCAATTCCATCAAATGATTTGTACCTTGATATAACAAAGTTAACATCGAATGTCAAAATAAGGTGCCTTTATATTTAGAAGTGATTAAAAAGAGATTATATGCATAAATTATAGTTAAAACTTTTACAAACTAAAATTTTTGTAAGGTATAGGATTTGTCTCACATCAGGTGAATGACAACATATGTATGGTTTATTGATTATTGATTAAATGGATTACATCACCTATTAGACTAGTTTATTTTTTATTTAAATGTTTTCTCATGTTTGGTTCGTAAAAAAAATCAATTTGATTGTAACCTCAGGGATCTGATCAGATTTTTGTGTTCCAATACGTTTAGTTTGGTTGATTGATATATATCGTAAAAACCACTTGCATAATAATCTGTTGGGACGGTTTGAATTAAATTAAATTATATATGGAAGCAGGTTAAATTGGACTGCGGTTTGTTACGTACATGAAAGTATGAAACGGAGTAAAATAAAATAGTTTAAAAAACATGTCCAATCACGTAACCTAAAGCGTGTTTTAGATGCTTATAATTCAAATTGCTGTCTTAAAAAGAGTATATTATTATCATAATATTCTAGTTTTGTTACCATATTTAATGCATTAATAAATTCTAAAATTGAAAAATATGATGTTTGGTCAACTTGATATGGTCTCGCTAAGAAGACACGCCATTGGACCCAATCCGTTTTGAATTTTGGCTTCTTGTGCAACAGCCAACAGCTTCTTTTTATCACCTCTTGTTATTCGTAAAATGATGAATTATTATATCCAAATGACATGTTTCAAGATAGGCAAAACCCATCTGCTGATATAATTCATATGGATAATTTGATCAGCTCGTAATTTTTATTTCCGTTATCAAATACAATTTAACTCACATAATCCGTTTGACCCGATCCTAGTTATAAATATGATTATAAGTGAAACGAGAAAACATATTTTCCTCAAGAAGAAAATTCAAAGTGGAAATCGAGTGTAAATGTATGTTGATTATTCAAGCGAGGTTGTCATCGACAACAAAGATGAAAATTATGAGAGACAATGGTCAAATTATTAGTATAGATTATTATCAAACAATTGATTTTAATTTCAGATATTAAAATTTATTTGTTTTTAAAATAATATTAAAATATACTTTTACGCAGAGTGTAAAACAATAGCTTATAATTATGTTATTCGTTGAGAAGTGCTATGTTGAATTTCCTTTAGTCGTTGATCTTCTTTTGTTCTGTTTGGTGGTCGTTGGTCAATTAAGTCATGCATGAGATATTATAATCAAGCTTTTAGCCGCCAATATGCAAAAATGTTTATAAACAAATAATATAGAAGATAATGAAGTTCGTTGTCTTCCTTTCTGTAATATTTAAAATTGAATCGATAGTGATTTCAATGGAATTCAAATAGAGATTGGAAATAAAATATGAATACTTTTAGTGATTGCATTTTTTAACCTAACCAGAAAGAATGTATTTAATAGATAATTGATTTAAGTAACAAATTAGATAAACACTTGTACATCATTGTTGCATATATATAGTGATAAAGAAAAATAAAGTCGGTTATAGAATTACGTACATATATAGTGTTTCACTATCAAAACAGGAGATACAAGTATTTATTTGTTTCTTGTACTTCTCTACTTAACATTAGTTATGCATTGAAGCTTTTTATCAAACTAAAACTAATATAGATGATTTAGTTTTTCTTATGACATGTTATATAAGAAACTACATGATTGATCCTCATTATTCACCTACTAATGACACATTTAATTATTTTCAATGATACATGTTAGATATAACATTAAATTATTATGTCATTATACATAAACTAGTAGGTTTACTCACCCGTGTGAGAGCGATGCCACGTGAAAAACATATTAGTGGAAAAAGTTATTTATGACAATGTATGTTACAAAAATTATAAGAAGTTAATTTATAAAACCATGACGATGTACATTACTTTTTAAAATTTTTAATCATTTTATTTTATTTGTTAATAACTTCTTTACAATTGTTTTTAAGTCATATCTGTTTACGCAGCAATGCACGAAACATAATGTATTTTCTATCTACGCTTCAATCTCCAGAACCGAACAACAACAACTTCATACATTTATTTTATATACTTAACAACGTTAATATCAACGTCACAATACACAATAAAATTAACAAACAAGTCATAGGCTTTATTCAAGTATTCCCAATTTATATGATGGAGTAAGTCATATATATATCTTTAAACACTAGTTTGATATTATGATAATAACATCTACTCAACTAGTCATCGGATAATCACCAAATATCTTATTAAATATAATAATAATAATTATAAAAAACCAACCATAAACTAATAATATTTTTTCACTTTACCCCTCATCTCAAAGCAACTTATCACGCAATACGGCAATAAGGAAAGAAAGGTGCGTAGTGTACGTCAAGCGTATTATACCAACAATACAAATTCTCCCATTATTCTTCTGCAACTTCAAAATCAACAATCAAAATCATAATCAAAATCATAACTCCGATCGAAACGAACTCATCGCATCCACAAGGTTAGTAATTTCTTTCATATGATTCTATTAATTTCACCATTTCGATCGACATCGATGTTTGTTCATAATCATTATTCAATGTTCCGTTGAACGATTGTTGTTGATTTGTAAGTTATTAGCTTCGTGCTCTTCGTTATTTTCTGCTTAATTGAAGTTTGTTTGGTGAATTTGTGATGACATTCGGTTCTAATCAGACTTCGTTTGTTGCTTGCTCGTTGTTTTGTTCTTGAGATTGACGTAAGAGTTGAGACCATTGCGGATGTGATACACGCAGAGGATTTGTCATTTGTTGTGTTTGTTTGCTGATCAGGTTAAACTTCGTACGATGGGATTAAACTTGATAAAACTTTGTTGAAATAGATTTAGATGTTTTGTGGATGATTGTTGATCTACTTCGGGGTGTTTGGATGTGCGTTTCGGAAGAGATTATCTTATTATTGTGGATTGAGGTTGTGATTATCAGATTCAAATGTGTGGATTAACGCATTTTACTTATTTAAGAATTAGGGACGAAGTAATCAGTTTTAGGTAATCAAAAATTATTATTATGCCATATTTAGTTATTTTATCTATTAGTTCATTGATAATCAAAACACACAATTATCATATTTGGATGATTTTCTTTTCATACCAGCTACAACATAAATGAATATTGATTATCACTAGTCAATATCAGATCATCACTTTAAAAACGCACATCCAAACACCCCCGTGTATTCATTATCCAACGTAATTGCTTGTTCTTAACTTGATTTTTGATTTTGTTCTTTTGTGAGAGCAGCTTATGTTTTATTAGGATTCGTGGAATACTTGTTTTTTATTTTACATCCATCAAGACAGAAAGTGCCTAGGTAGAATTTAAAGAATGTCTCTGATATGTGCGTATGTGTTTCTGTTTAGGTAATTTATATATCATTTGTTACTGATTCTTACTTACACTATATATTTCCTATGATAACAGATTCTGAGGACTGTGATTTGGGATTAAAGACAAACTTTGGCATCATGAAATTTAAAAGACGAAGTATAAATGAGGTATTGACTTGGAATCCATTTGCATAAAAAATTTGTCACTTTGTTAATTCCAATTTATGTTTTTGTGACTAAAGTTCTTTAACATTATGGATCTTTTAATAATTTGTGTTCTCTGTTTGGCACACAGGTTCATATAAATAGCAAAGTTACACACTGCAACAAGCTTTTAATCCGCAATTTAAATTCCAGCTCCAAAGAGAAACAAAAAAAGGCTACAAGGGATTCTTACATGAAAAGTCTCCAGTTTGGTGCACAAATGGAAAATGTACAAGAATCACATATTGTTTCCACAAGAACCCTAAAACGAGGGTCACCTTATTTATCTCAAGATGAGGCAACCATAGGGACTGCTCTTAAATTCAAAATCACTCAAAAAGAGGGTAAACGTCTACGAGTGATTGCCACATCAGATGAAAAGGTAGATGCTTATGTGGCAAGGGAAGATGTAAGTGGTGCATACGGAAAAAAAGAGCATGGTGATCATGATGATGATGATAGTGTTACATGTTCTGTTGGTAGTTGCAGTATCAACAGCTATGGTGACTACAATATCCAGTCTAAATCAAATGCTTTTGAAGATACCCAAAGTTATGGTAGTGATGCTGAATCAGTTTGTCAAGGCGGATATGCAGATGAGATCCATAGGCTAGAATTGCAAGCATATCGCCGTACCATTGAGGCATTACATGCATCAGGACCATTAACTTGGGAAAAAGAAACAATGGTAACAAACCTTCGTATGTTTCTCCATATATCAAATGATGAGCATTTGATCATGCTAAAAAACTTACTTTCCACTGCAAATACTATTCGTAATAGATGACAGAAAATGCATAGAATAGAAGCTTTTCAGTTTTTGGCTTCTTGCTCCTTTACCCTTCATTGAATATTTGAATGACTCGCATCAATTGTAAAAACTCATTTGTTTTGCCATCTTTTGCACCTATTGTTATTATGATCCCTACTAGCTCTCCATGTTTCATGTGCACAGGTTACATTATCATAATATACTCTGAGAGTCTGCATCAAAATAATTGGTTTCTGTTGATATTATTGATGCTTACCATTGGTTTTCCAGGCCCAAAGTTGGATGCTTGTACTCCTGGCTTATGAATCTGTAAGTTGATGTTGGGTGCAATATAACTTTGGGCTTTCTTCAAGTTTATATTCTTGAAGGATGAAGGATCATATCCCATGGCTACCACTTGAATCCCTGATATGAAGGTTCTATCTTTGACATTTAGCTTCTTTTATCCGTGAGGTTTTCAGTATCGTTAACTTAATGGTAAGGTCAACCAATAACTACTTTCAGTAAAGTGATTTATGAGGTTTCAAGCTTTTGAAAACACGTCGGCTTACTTTTAGACCCATTTGACCCGGTCCATTGTTACACCTTAGTTTCCTGTGTGTGATTTTAGTTGGATTTATATAATTCTTTACTTAGAACATATACTCTAACATACAACCGAATACAATGTGTTACTTTAAAATCAAATCTTAGTATCTTGGAGATGTTTAAAGCTTTTTTAAGCAAATAAGATTTTAACTATTAGTGAAATGCATTCACCTTACCTTTGCTACTAGAAACCATGTTCATTCATAAAATGCTAAAACAAGTCAGCTTATGTCATACTGTTTAACTATACACAAACATTTATCACTTTAAACAACCAGCGCAGTTATCGTAAATTAACCTTGATTACATTATGTGGTGTGCCAATTATTAACGGTATGGGGAGTTACTTTGCCCGAACGTAGTGACTTACTTGCGCTAGGATACGCTTCATGACATTAGTGGCTTACAGGAAACCTGTTAGTAGTTATACAGTCATTAAGTTCTATTAACATTTCATAGCAAAAGTACAAAGTTAATTATTAGAGATCATCCCATGCTTTGCTAAGCTATTAGCATTGGTGATTCACGACAAAGATGATGTGGGTTCAAATTCTTAAAAGTGTAGGATTAGATGGTATTTATGAGTAAAAATAAGTTGCTCGTCAACTTGTAACTAGTAATGTTCTCGACGAATATGATATATATTTAGCTAAGTCTGCTAGGACTGAATTATATTTGTTTGTGATTATTGTTTTATACAGTAAAAAGCTTTTGCGTGCACTAACTATTCATGACATTGCACTTTGTATGATACACGTAAAAATTCACATGGCCTTTCAAGGACGCTTAGTAGCATTGACTTTACACACTGGGTTTGGAGAATGTGTCTAACGAATTTGCGAGGACAGTATATAAGAGCTAATCATCAATCCCCAACGATCATGCTTGAAGCGGTGGTGTCACACACATGATATATGGATTTGGCATGTGTATTTTAGTGATGCAGGTTCATACAACGACATCAATTTTCTCAATCAATCTTTATTATTCAATAATAAGATGCATGGAATCGCACCAATGAATCCATTTCAGGTTAAGAGGTAACAATACTACATTTGTGTAATCATTTGCATTCCCTTCTAACCGCAAGAAAAAAAGATTCAAGAAGGTGCAAAAGTCAGCAAGAAAAACTATGGAGTGGGGTTTTAAGACCCGCACGAGCGATGAATGACGAGAATATAAGGAATATGATATGCACATGCATTAAATTGTGCAATGGATCATATAAGATGATGGGAATGCGATATCATTGGTTTACATAATGGATCTTCAAAATGCTTCAACTGTTGACTATAATATCATTTTGGAATTGTGGGATCAAAATGCAAATTTTAGACTTTGATATGTTCTTGTGGAATACATTGCAAGCCTAACAAATTTGAATCTCCTGATTAAGATGACGGTAGTTGAATTTTAATATTTTAGTTTTTATTTATTTTTTAATTAATAAATTTTTTTTTTCTGTTTTATACATATATAATATAAATTTTATTTAGAAATATACTAGTAAGGTAGAGAGCTTCAAAGGTTCCGATAGCAATCTTTTCATAGATTAAATAACGTAGGAATGCATTTTACTGATTAAGGTATTAAATGGACTACTCAAGAATTTTACACTTGTCATTTAAAATTTTAAATTAGATTTATAATCCACATAATACGACGGGTAACTCTAGAGCGATGGATTCGATGGCAAATATTAATTAATATTAATAAATATTTTTGAAATCTGTTAGAAAAAGTAAGAATACTAAAATTATAAAAAAAAGTAAATATTTCTAGATTGACGAAGGTAATAAAAAATTTTATATGACATTTAGATGTACAAGCTAGTAAGAAACCGTGTGAATAAAAATTTATTTTTTTATTATAAGTTATAGGATATAAAGATAAAGATGTATCATATTCTGGTGGGGCTCATTCAAAACAGTTTGGGATATGTGGGAATGTAATTGGGCCTTACTCTGTCTCTATGTGATGTGACTATGTGTGTAGGGCTGTTGGCCCGACGGCTAGTCGATCTTGTTGTAGTTACTTAATGGACTACCATTTGGGCTGCCAAGTTAGCACCTTTCTGGGCCAAGTCAAGATATATCATTACGTATTTACCTTACCAATTACCTATCTGGCTATCTCCAAATCTCCAATATTGTATTTATAAGTTTTTAAAAGAACGCAATATTTTCATTATAAACGAAGAAGATTATTTGTTCTAACAAACAAAGTTAGAATAGATTCTATGTAATACGATCTAATTCTTCTACTTAAAAATAAATATAAAGTCACAATAACCTTGAATAACACTAGTATCATGTCCAAATCCGAATGCATGGATACAAAACAGAAAGCCTAATGTTAGGCTTGGTTTTTGTCTTTTCTACACGTTGTGTCCTTTTCTAAAGTTCAAGAGTTGGGTGAGACCTCAATTGTTATTATTGTTTACTTGTCGAATACAAACCTATAAAATCGGTTTTATTGTGTTTTGAACATGAGATTATCAGTCAGTGTCTTTAAAAGAAGACATATGTGTTCAATCGTAAGGAGATACTTTCTTTTACGTTTGGGTCACACTCGCCTCATGAAACGGGACGTTTTGCCCAAAAGTTTAAGAGTTAGGTAGTATCATACTAGAAAGAAAGATTAGAAAGGTATAAATAATCGATGTATATGATTTTTTATGAGTTGTGTTTATTTATATAATCCTAAGTAAACACAAGTAGCTTAAGTATTGATGTCATTATGCATTAAACTAGTTCAAAGTACTACTTAAAATTTCAGATGACTATTGCGACCCTAGTGTTATTTTCTTTTTCGTAAAACCAATAAATCACTTATGAAAAAAATAAACAAAATATATTATTTATTATATTGATAATGCTTCTTCTTTAATTAGTATTTCCATGATGCCACCGCATATAGAACAGGATGTCGCTCAACAAACATATTAAATTAAATGGAATATTATTATAACAAGTTTCAATTTAATTAATTTTGGTTAAACAATAAACCATCTGCCGTTCAAATTAAATCAAACAATAAACCATCTCACGTCCATATATTTAATAAAGTCAACTACTTGGATAATGGATAAAGCGGTTTATCATCAATATTATTGTTATTAATTTATTATTATTATTAATTAGATATGGTAAAATTCATTGAAACCGTTGACCTTTCTAATAAAGGTATGGGCCATTGCTTGGTTTACATTAAGATTTAAGATCTGTCGCACTTCAATTAATTGTCAAAGTAAAAGTCAAACAATCTCCAAAAACGGAATGAAATAGGTAGTTGTGATTTAATGAGCTTTTTTTTCAATGAAAATGGTCAACTTGGTGTTACAAAGCTTCTGCATAAAACGGGTACGGGAGATTGTCAAATCAAAGTGAGTATAATGTACACAACATTATTCTATAATTATGTAAAGAGTTTGTTTCTATAACTGAGATATATGACCTCCAGACTAAATGATAACAACTTTATTATTGCGATAAAGTTCACTTTTACATGAGTTTGTTATCATATGTTGATATAGTTTCAATATATTTAATATATTTTTATGCTCTTGAATGTGTTAGAAACTACTTGTGTGCTTTTACAACTTTACCTTATAATATTTGAAGTACTTTTGTATTTTGTTTAATTAGATCATGGAAGGTATGAGGCATGAATGGATATACAAAAATATCACTCACGATTGAGGTACGTTGCTACTCTCACAAGCCACTTGAGTTATTTTCTTTAAATTTATATTAAGTTGACATAAATATTATTTATACGGATACATATAGAATAATAAAACACAATAGTAGAGGCCTGAGTAGAAGAACTATCAGATAGATAACCATCAAAATGAGTTCATATGAAAGCGAGCGATCTTTGTCTACTGGTGACGTTTACTTGTAAACACTTTTACGGTTCCGTAAAATCATAATATATACATATATATATATATATGTCAAATATTAATATAACTATGATTTTGATATAGTAATTAATATTCTATTTTTATTGAAACCATTAACTTTAATTATCAAATTAATTCATTAATGTTTATAAAATGTATCGGGTGCACGACCACATGTTAGACCAACTTTAAACATGTTTCATTATATGTTTTATCTATTAAAGATAAGACATTATATACAGGTATATTTAGAATAATCAAACTCTAGTTTTATTGAACACGGTTTAAGATGTCTGGCTATTTGTTTTAAGAAAATAATATTCTGATAGTATTGAATGAAATTTATCCAATTGTAACAAAATGTATATTATTATTTGTTAACAGAATACTAAACTATTTGGATGACATAATATGTTCTTTTTATATATATACAAGTACTTTTTAATTTTTTAGTTGAAATAATAAAAATACTTATCAAAATAAATAAAATAGCTATCACATGTATTAACCACAATAAAATAAGTGATATTATGATAAAAGAATATCAAAACGTTGTTAATATAGTAAAGCGTAAAGTTATAAAAGTATATAAGTTGTCAACGTGGCACAGACAAATGTATTCCATGAATCACTTTTCTAGCTCAAAAGTTCAAACCTTATCTACTTTATATCATATTGCGTTTGAGCTTGATGGTTGTGCTCTAGTAATTTTAATAATAATTTTAAGTATAATATATGAATCCCTAGTTACTAGTCATTTTAAAAGAAACTGATACTTTTCTTTCATTAAATTTATATCATGAGTGATAATAGCCGTATAAAATTTAATAAAAAACAATATCAAGCTAACACTATGATAACATGACATCATAGGACATTCATGAGATGCCCGTGAAATGCTGTGAAAGAGAGAGTAGGGTGTGTGTAGTAGTGGTATGCTAGGTGGAAGAGAAAGGTTAGGAGCCGTGTTGACAGAAGGGCACACCCATTTGTAATGTTGTTAAAAGAATTGCAACTCGTGGCTCGCGTGAAAAAATGCCATTCGAAATCGGCTCGTTTGTAAACGAGCATATCCCAACCAGGGTAGACTTGGGTCATTGGATCGGTTTGCCTCACTTAAATTAAAGCAAAAATTTTAAATATACATAAATTATATATTTGCTAAGTTTAAATTCCATTATCAACGTAACACTCAAATAAATTAGAACATGTAGCATTTGACAATTTCTAGTAAAATGGTAAATGGAAAATTATAGAAGAATCCGGTAATAAATCGAAATAAGTGGCAAAAGTGTCTAGCCTTAATTTAAAGGGTTATTGGATTTTAATAATACCAAGTTTCATTTATTGGACAGGATTAATTCCAACTCAGAAAATATTTGCAGACACTTCCAATTTTAAATTTATTTTTTTACAACGATCCATTACTAACTGAAAGTTAACCTTCGTTAGTTTTTTTGATAAAACAGGGCCAACATTGAGCCATTTTTCAATTACGCCGCAGCCCAGCCTCCATCAAGTCCGTTTTTAGATGTCTAGCCTCCAACGTCACCTGAAATCTACCTCAAATGAGTTAAGTGGTTCAGATCAGAAGGTGGAGATTGACGGGTTTTAGGGCGCAGAAGTTTCAGATTGACGGACCATATGGTTTATTTCAACTTTCTGCTTAGTGTTTTGGCCATATAAAAAGTTCACGTCATCAAAAAACTAACAGTGTTAACTCTCAGTTAGTTGGGATCATTGAAATAAAATAAACTCAACTTTGGGAGTGTCTGTAAACATTTCTAGAGTTAGGATTAATCTAGGCCAATAAATGAAAGTTAGTATTATTAAAATCTAATAACCCTAATTTAAATTCTATAGTTATACATTATGTGTATGTTAGAAATTCAAATGTTTGCTTTGATATCAATATATATAAAAGAATAATAATCTTTTCTAAAAAGAAGGAGCTCACTTGACGAACCACGAACAGGATCAAGCTTTTTACAAACTGAATTTGAGCTTAACATTGCAGCTCATTAAGATAAACACATGTGCCCAAGCCCGAGCCTAACTCTACTTAACTTAGCTTGACTCGTTTACAACACTATTTATAACAAAGGAGAGGGGCAAGAGCAATAGGGGAGGTGAGGGCCTAGGAGGATGGCCTCTTGTATATAAAGTTGATCGATCAACGGACATGATCAATGTGAAGATGCTCATGCCCACCACGAGACGATCTAAAGTGTTTTCCTCCCATACATAATAAACCGTTATCATCATCTAATGTACGAGCTTTCTTTTGAAAATATACCAATATAATGTTCTAAGATTTCGTATTTGAGTAATAAAAATAATTAAGCGGGCCAGTAACTTATCCAGTTAAAAACATAATAGTCCACATCATTGTACATGATCCAGCCTTATTGATGGCATCACATGCCACATCATAATTAAAATTTCAAGCAACCGACCTTTAAGACCTTTAATTATTTGTCGGGAAAGTCAAATATCTAAGAGAATTTGTTTTATATAATCCAAATATTTATTCTCAAATCCAATGCATGTATAATTGTAAAATAATAAATTTCATATTTTTTTAGGATGATATGGGTGTTCATGCCATACGCACCACATATCCATCAATAATATAATATCATGTTACACTACACTATATCATAATATTTTGAGGTACTCATACCACACCACATCATATTTTTTTAATTAAAAAAATACTTCATAAAAAAATAACTTTGTAAGTACTAATCCTTTGATTACCATAACATAATTATTTTTTTTTATTTTATCTTATTTTTAATTGGCTTCACTGCCCCTCCATTTTGTCCATATACCCCCAGAATTCCAGCCTTCACCACTATCATCTTCATATGATTCTTATTCTCCATTCGTAGAAACCCTTCAAACCCTAGAAATCCTCGGGGGAGAAGACAAACACACGTGACTCACACGATGGCGAGAAGACCACCACGACGTCATCTTTGACAAGATCCCCACAGCGGCCGGGGTACTACGTTCAAAGCCCATCATGTGACTCGCACGAAGGTGAGAAGACCACCACATCGTCATCTCCGACAAGATCCCCACAGCGGCCGGTTGGGGCGGTGGGGTGGGGCTGGGGGTGGGGGTGGGCAACGGTCGAAAATATGACTGTTGGAGCGGTCAAAAAGTGGCGTGGGAGGTGGTGTGGCTCGGCGTGTACCATCCGTGCGGTGGACAAAAGTTCCGGCGTGGGGGACCAACGGCTCTTTGGCGTGGGCGCCCCCACCCGCTTTATGCTTTTATATTTTACTCGTTATTTAATAATATGATATTCACGTGTTATTGTATTACTTTTTCTTCCCAACTAGTCTTTTTATTATTTTCATGTGTTGTTAATATGATGTTAGAGATAGAAGGATAATTAAAAAAATGCACTTTCCTTTTTATTTATTATCAGTAATACGAGTTAAAAATTATATATACAACCCATTTGGTAATGAAATAGTTTCTATACATTATATAACTAACATATTTATTTTATTAAGATAAATTGAATTTTAATAATCCAAACTATAAGTTATTGACCAATAATAATCTGTACTATCAATTTGACCTGCAATAATCATTACTTTCATTTTTATTACCCGAGTGCAATCCTACAAGCATTATTAGTCATTTATATACACTTGATTTTTATTCAATTTTGCTCGTAATGATGATTGTCATATGTAATAGGGAAACGTACATCGAAGTAAAGTGAAAAATAAGTAAAAATCAAGTGTAAATCATATTCTACTAGGATTGCTTTTGACAATAAAAATTAAAGTTAAGATTATTATTGCCATATATAGATTACATAATTAACCAAACCAAACCCTCCTTGTAATATATATATATATGTGTGTGTGTGTGTGTGTGCGTGTGTGTATCTGTATATATACAAGAGAGGGTTCAAATGAGAATTTATTTTTTAATGAGAACTCTAGAAAACAATATTCAAAAGGGAACATCAGGAAAAAAAATAAATAAAAAACCAATCCTAGCCACATATTTTAATTAAAAAAACCAAAAAAGGCAAAAATAAAATAAAATAAAAGAAAAACCCTTATGTCATCGCAATTAAGAAAAAGCAAAAAAAAAAAAAAATAAATAAATAAAACAAAAAAAAAAGTCAAGTTGATTTCTCTTATGAAATAAATTTTTTTTGTGAAATACATCGATTTCATATGTGAAATGCGACGTTGTTTTAAATTTTAATTTTACTTTTCTTTTTATTTTTACGTTGAAATCGTATGGTGCGTTTTTATTTTATTTTTTATTATTTTTTGTCTTTTTCTTCGAACTTTTTTGGAATTAAAATGTAAGGTTAGGATTAGTTTTCTAGTTTCTTTTTCTAAGTGTTCCCCATTGAAAGGTTCCCTATATATATATTATAATTATAATAGTCTATTAAATATCATTAAAGTTTTCTTTTTCTTTTAAATTACATATTATTTACCACTCGTTCCTATTTATAAAGGAACATGTTTCTTGAATCTCATTTGACACAAATTATATATTTGGATTTATTAGTTAAAATAAGTTTGAATTGACTCAGGGCTACAGCAGATAATTAACCTAATCATCTTATTAGTAACCTAATAACCGTTAATGATCTCTTTGTCTAATAGTTCAAAGGGAAGATGGGAAGCTTTGCTTCTATTGAAGGTTATGGGTTCAATTCTTGACATTAACGAATAATTACTAATTTGATTTTAATAACTTATTAAGCACTAACCCGTTTGAATAAACTAACCAAAATAACCAAACATTTTTAACTGAAATAATCGGTTGTACAAATATAAAAATTGAAACATCGGTTGTAGATTGGATTAGCAATATGAATGCAATAATTGAGAGTTACAGTTAGGACTAGTTTTTCCCGTAATTAAGTCAATAATGTCAATAAAAAACTAAAAATATTAAACCACTTGGAAGAAGTAGAACCCTCGTTGTCTCCTTTGATAGAGAAGTCATGACAACTAAATAGGAGCAAAGTAGTTATGCATAATTATCACCCGTGATTACTTTGGTATAATCACATGTTACAAATTAAGACAATAATTGTCTAAAGTTCTGTATCAAACCCAAAGTATTTTTATGGGGTCGGAAATTATTAAAGGTCGGTTCTCTATCAGTAAATATAAAAGAGAATTATGTATGGGTCTGATCAGATTGCATAATTTTCATCAAATAATTAAACCTTCAAAGCAACTAAGCAAATAATAAATAAATATATTAATAATAACAAAGTAAATTTTAAAGAAAAAGTTTAAAACAAACTCCTAAATTAAGACTTTAGGGCTACTTAGAATCGGATTTGAGATATGAGGGCGCGCAAACATGGGCGGTCGGTGGAAGCGGTTCCGGCAAATTTTCTAGATTAATGGAATAACATGCTTTATTGTTATAAATAATTATTGTGAGTGTTTTGTAATTAAAGGGGTATGTTGGCAAAATTGTTTAAATCATTATTGGGTATTTAAATTTATAAGAATTTTTAAAAACATATGCCATTTAGTTTATAATATGTCAATATTTGTAAAATTTTGAAATGTTAGATTGATTTTTCTTAGGGGCATGGTGTCAAAGTTTGTTGGGGCTGGTGTCAAAGTTTCATAGTGTCGGTGTCAAATTTCTTGGGGTCGATCGGGATTCGCACGTATATATACTAAAATAATAAAAAATTTATGAGGTGCGGGTGACCTTCATGAGGCCAGAAAAGTTCTTTAATAGTTCTCTGAGATTTTATATGCTAATTACAAGAAAAATAAAAAGACCGTTAACAATTATTTTAAAAGTGTTTTATCATTTATATTATTTTTGTCTTTTAAAAAAAAAAGTTAATGAAAGCGTCTTTTATTATTCAGTAAATTAGTTGATAGGTGAATTACTAGAAGGTAGCTTTTTATATAAATATTTCAAGTTATGATATCAGAGTAGTCCCTTTAACTTGTTTAGGACTTTTAGTAAGAATCAATATAAAAAGAACTGAGAATCAGAGTCGATTAAACTTAATAAATATAAATATTTCAGTAAGAATCAAGTTAATTTCAATTTCATATTTTTCATAAGAAAATCCCATAATCTATTTAGTTTAATAAATCTATAAATTACCATACAACATCATTAATAAAAAAAATGTAAACTGTATTAATAAGAGAATTAAATATGGTATAAAAGATAATGTATCTAAAAGAAACACATCCATGTCACATTGTTAAAAGAAGAAATAAAAACTCCTAACAGAGCTCGATAAATAAAACTCGAATTTAGTCTCGTTTATTAAACAAATTTATATTTAAGCTCGAGCTAGGGCTCAAGCTCTTTTAAGCTAGGTGGATTCAAACTTATAATCAACCGATCTCAAATACACGAGTGATTTGACTCGTTAACATCAATACCAAGTTAAAAGTTTGCTCTTCTCATTCGATCAAAGTTTAACTCCTATGTGAACAAAAAATATAAACAATAAAAGGTACAGAAATAAATTAGATAGGACCCACCACACATAAACATGCATCCCTATATGTATATGTAGTATGTATTGTGTATATATAGAGGACGTTAGCGCACACAGAGAAGGTGAAAGCTGTTTAAACTCCTACTAAAAATGGCGGAAATCTTCGATACTCAAGTGAAGAACAAAAACAACAACAACAACAACAACGGTGTGTTTAGGGTTTCAATGTGCGGTGGTACTCAACAGCTCGAGCAGATCTCTAGAGACGGCAGTCAGTACAGTCTCACCACCGCTATCTTACCTTCTCTCGGTGCTCGCAGCAACCGCCGTGTTAAACTTCGCAGTTTCATCATATCTCCTTACGATCGACGCTACAGGTATACCGGAATCTCCCCTGTTGATGTTACTGTTATGGTGTTATGATGCTGTGTTGATTTGCTTGTGAATATAGCGGATTAACGTTTGATTTGTTGGCGGATTGAGTTTCTGTAGTTGTTATAGTCGTTTGATGATTCTTCGATCGTACTGTACGGTTTGGTGGTTAGTTTGATCTCTCCGGTTAGTGTTACTGTTGCTAGATGAGTGATTTGTGTGTGTGAAGTTATGAATTATGATGATGTGTTAATTTGTTTGTAAATCTAGAAGATTCAGATTAACGTACTGATTCGGATTGATGGAGTTCGTTTCGTAATTAAAGTCGTTTGATCAGTCTTCAATCATATAGCACGTTTTAGTGATTAGTTTAATCCTCGAGCGGTGGACCTTTTATTATAATATACTATATCGTTCTGTATCATTCTGTTCATAGTCAATGGGGATATCTCATTGTGAACATTGTAATTTTCTCCACTAATGGTTAGTAGGTTTGGGAATCTGTTTACCTAAGTTTGAATCGTGCGTTGTTGAGGGGGGGGGTTTGAATGGAGATTCGGTAGTGATTGGATGATTTGATCTGTTGTTCTGCTGGTTTACTTTTTATTTGGATGATTTGGTCTATTTTTCTGCTAGTTTACTACTTTTGACTCCTTTTGAATCTATGAAGCAGAAGAATGACTTGAATCTATGCAACTTGAATTGTGTATGTCATGAAATTTGATAAATAGCAATTGTACCTTTTTTGGGGGTGTTCATTTTCATGCTTTCTGCTGTTATTTGACTTCTTGTATCTTTAATAATCTTCACAAGAGGTGGCTATACTAATTTCTTGGTTGTTTCTCCTTGGTTCTTATGGAGCAAGTAATTATATACTGATTATTCCATCTATAACTTAGACTATAGCCTATAACATACTTATTTTTTCCATGTCCAGTTATACAAATATTAAATTCATTTTTCAGGGCATGGGAGACATTTCTTGTAGTTTTGGTCCTCTATACCGCTTGGGTGTCCCCATTTGAATTTGGATTTCTTAGAAAGCCGCGACAACCACTCTCCATCATTGATAATGTTGTCAATGGATTCTTTGCAATTGATATTATCCTTACATTCTTCGTAGCTTACCTTGATAAAAGTACATACCTTCTTGTGGATGACCGAAAGAAGATTGCTTGGAGATACACAAGCACTTGGTTGGTGTTTGATGTCATTTCTACAATTCCTTCTGAATTAGTTAGAAAAGTCTCCGATGATGGTTTTCATACATATGGCTTATTTAACATGTGCAGACTCTGGCGGTTGCGCAGAGTTAGTTCCTTATTTGCAAGGTACCTTCTTTTCAACTTAAGCTTTCTTTAAGAAGTTATTGCTGAAAAAATTTGAATATGAGAGCCTAATTTTGCCAAACATGTTTATACAATCATAACTCATGGTCCAATTAAAACCTCCAGCTTGTGGCACCAACTAAATTTGCAAAACATACCCATAGTCTCGGATGATATAATTTGTTTCTTTTGTCCTTGAAACAGATTGGAGAAAGATAGGAACTTCAACTACTTCTGGGTCCGATGTGCCAAGCTTATTGCAGTAAGTATTGTCATCAAAAATGATATTTTGTAGCCACTTTGTATAATGAAATCTCATACATCATGAAAAGAAGGGGCACAAAATATGCGATCTTGGTATTAAAGATAATAACTTCAACTACTTCTGGACATAAATGGTGGTTTGAATTCCACAAATATACTATGTTTTGCAACTCTTGGACTAGTAGAGTATAATACTAATGAAAAATATGATGTGAATTATAATATATAAATGTTATCTGTATAGGTTACACTTTTTGCTGTACATTGTGCTGGGTGCTTCTACTATTTCCTTGCTGCTCATTACCCTAATCCAGGCAAGACTTGGATAGGGTATGGTAATGAGAATTTTGAGAAAGAAAGTTTGTGGATTAGCTATGTGACATCCATGTACTGGTCAATTACAACTTTGACAACTGTTGGATATGGTGATTACCATGCTCAAAATAGAAGGGAGATGCTATTTGTCATATGCTATATGCTTTTTAATCTTGGGATGACAGCATATTTGATAGGAAACATGACCAATTTGGTTGTTCACGGAACCAGCAAAACTAGACAATTTGTAAGTTCATTTGTTTTTAATCCACTAATCTTGTTTTGACACATGATTACGAGAACTAAGATTATTTTGTATTGAAAATAGAGAGACACAATTCAAGCTGCTTCAAGTTTTGCACAGAGAAATCAATTGCCTGCTCGTTTGCAAGATCAAATGCTTGCACACTTGTGCTTAAAATTCAGAACTGATTCAGAGGGACTTCAGCAACAAGAAAGTCTTGATTCTCTACCAAAAGCCATTCGATCAAGCATTTCTCATTTTCTTTTTTATTCACTTCTAGATAGGGCCTACTTGTTTCGCGGCGTGTCAAACGACTTGCTTTTTCAGCTGGTACTTTTTACTATATATCGATTAAGGTGGCGTTTGGTTTGCATAAGGAGTCACTATGGGTATGGGTTTGATAAAGTGATGGGAATAGCCAAATAGGAAATGATTATGGCTTTCTGTACACAACTCTTTATATGGGTTGAGAGGATTAAACAGTCTTATTGGTGTCATCTTCATTCCTTCAAACCCGTACCCACAAATTCAATCCTTCAAACCAAACACCTCCTAGCAATATTTCCTTTATTTAACTTTGTATTAAAATTTATAACTGGCACTTCTATGTCTAAAGGTTTCGGAAATGAAAGCCGAGTATTTTCCTCCAAAGGAAGATGTCATTTTGCAGAATGAAGCACCAACAGATTTCTATGTTCTTGTTACAGGAGCAGTAGTGAGTTATAAACTTCTTTAGTTTATTTCTATTGTTCTAAAAATAAGGTATTTACAAAACGTGTTTGGTGGTTAATTATTTGATCAGGACCTTGTGCTTGTGAAAAATGGAGCTGAACAGGCAAGATTTCATTCAAATATATTAATTTTCTTTTACTTAAGATTGTAGTATTACGGAAGAAATGATATTTAATAACTGCAGGTTGTTGGAGAAGCTAAAGCCGGTGAACTTTGTGGTGAGATCGGGGTTCTTTGTTACAGACCACAGCTCTTTACAGTTCGCACAAAACGTTTAAGCCAGTTACTACGGTTGAACCGTACTACATTCTTGAACATAATTCAAGCGAATGTTGGTGATGGGACCATTATCATGAACAACCTCCTCAAAGTTTGTAAATCGTATACATCTTTAAATTAAATATTCAACATAAATAAATACAATAATGCTTACTTTTTACTGATACATGGAACAGCATTTGAAAGATATAAATGATCCGATTATGGAGGGAGTTCTGTTGGAGACAGAGCACATGCTGGCTCGTGGTAGAATGGACTTGCCTTTGAGTTTATGCTTTGCTTCACTCAGGGGAGATGATCTTTTACTGCAGAAGTTGTTAGAACGCGGTCTTGATCCTAATGAATCTGACAACAATGGAAGAACAGCCCTGGTTTGTTGATTAATTTTAAGAAAATAAAATAAAATTCTTACAGTATAAAAACCCTGCCCACCTAAATGCATATAATAACTGGTTGTTTTTGGAAAACTTGCAGCACATAGCAGCATCACAAGGTAATATTAACTGTGTCCTTCTGCTGCTAGATTATGGAGCTGATCCAAATAGTAGAGGTAAGTAATGTCCTTTATGCAAATCGGATTGGTTATCTATCATCTCAATGGGTCAAATAAAAAAAATTACCTTATAAGAAAATTTTTGTTCAAAATGTGATGTTATTGCATTAAATCCCCATAATCATTTTATTTAAAAAGCACTATACTAATATTATCTGAAAGTGTATAGTTTCACAGTCATATTTGACATACTATCATCTGTAAATAATTTAAAATTTCTACACAAAAAGGGTCATATAAGTCTAAACCAACCTGACCCGTTAAACAACACCAAAAGGCTATTATGCTTATATTTAAAACCAAAAAACTATTTCCATTTTCCAACGTTCAAATGGTCAATAGATCTGTTTGACTTGATCAACTAACCGACCAAAATAACATAGTTTATGATTTCCCACAAATCATTGCACTGCCTCTTGCCAATTCTTGATGTTGCAATATTATTTTTCAAGTCAATTTATGTTTTTCAAACTACACCCACTTGCTAGTCAAATAATTGAAATTATTGTTGACACATCATGGCCTTTTTTCTATTTTAATTTTTATAAACATACAAAAGTCTCATTATGTCTGCATCATCATACACGTTTTTATGATTACTCAATTACAGTTATGAACTTTTTAAAGTCGACTAATTTAGTTTCCACCTTGCCATCAATGATCTTGACATTAAACCTGTATACATAATTAAATATATAAAATTATTTTCTAATTTCATTCTGTCTTTTGGCCTATACAGATTCAGAAGGTAACGTTCCACTGTGGGAGGCCATACTGGGAAACCATGAGCCAGTGATCACAATACTAAAAGACAACGGTGCAACCTTACTCTCCGGCGATGTAGGCCAGTTTTCCTGCATCGCCGCAGAGCAAAACAAGTTAGACATACTCAAACAAATCATTAAACATGGTGGAGATGTAACGATCCCCAAACCCAACGGTTCAACCGCCCTCCACGTGGCGGTTTGTGAAGGCAACATTGACATGGTTAAATTCCTGTTAACCCAAGGAGCCGATATCGACAAACCAGACGACCACGGTTGGACACCCAGAGACCTAGCTGATCAACAAGGCCACCATGACATAAGAAAACTTTTCTTATCAGTCAAGTCAACTGACAAAGACTACACCGTGTTGACCAAAACCTCATCACTCATGCCATTTCAGCGAGCCGAGTCACGCCACGTCCAATTTCTTGGGAGGTTCAAAAGCGACCCCACGTTGATCCGACCCGTTTACCAGGACAGGGACGAGGGTCATCCGAGCCAACCCCGTCAAAGACGGAGGGTGGTTAACAATTTTCACAACTCCCTATTTGGAATAATGTCAAACAGTGAGAAACACGTAGACTTGGTCTCTCCTAGAATGGTTCATTATGGGAAAGAGAAGAGTTGTCGGGTCGTCATTAGTTGTCCTAAAAAAGGAGATGTCGTTGGGAAGCTTGTACTTTTGCCACAAAGCTTCGAAGAACTGTTGGATATTGGTGTTAGAAAGTTTGGTTTCGTGGCGTCGAGGGTCATGAACATGGAGGGTGCTCAAATAGATGAAATTGAGCTGATCCGAGATGGTGATCACTTGGTTTTTGACAGTGATGATGGTCTAAGAGGTCAAGAGGTAGATGGTCAGAATCCAAGATAGCACTTGGTTGGTCAATCTAGCTACTTTGATCTTAATATTTATAATACAAATGTAATTACAACAAAGATACCCTCAGCGATATGAGATGATAATAAATCGTACCTTCATCTCATATGACAAAGAGACTAGTCCTAAAAGGACTTGTGTAAAATGCGACTATATAGATCAAATCTTTCGTCATACACGTTCAGGACCTGGAGTTCGATTGAGTAAAGAAAAGAAAATCATTGAGAAAATAAAGGGATGCAAGGAAAATTTGGTTTTGGTTTTCTGTTTTAAGAAAGTTAACAGTTCAAAATTATGTGTTTATTATGTATATTTGGTGCTTTTAATAACAAATGACATGTTTGACGTTCAAAAAGTTTTATTTTTCTACGAGTATTTTTGTAAAGAAAACACATTTAAAACTCCCCTTACAACAGCTATAGCATAGATTTTTTTTTAAAAGAAGTTGCTAAAAGTACATATTCTTGATTCATGAGAAAATGTTCATGATATCGTGTGCTAATAATATGCACATGCTGTGTAGTGAAGTTGATTAAACCAACCTAATCTTATGTAACATCTGTCTTTGTAGTAAAGTTAATTAAACTAAGATATTCTTTATAACAGATCACTATCAATACATGTTCTTGTATGTTTGCGCACTACATGTGCTCTTTGACCTCTTGTACGCATTATGGGTATTCGCTACTCATGTGAAGCATATAAATAAATCATGATATTAAGTCGTATTTTAATTATTAAATCGTAATCATGAATCCATTTTGAGTCTCTTATTCCCCCTGGCTTTCACTTCTTTAACCTCCACATAACAGAGATATAGGACTTTATATAATAGTTTTAAAAAGATGATTCCATAATGATATATATGGCGATTTACTAATCACACACAAACTATTGCCAAAATACGAACATTAATTCAACTCAAACATTAAACAAACATAAACAAACACATTTAGAATTAAACAAATTTCTTCTATATGTCAAACTCTGATAATAATAATAATAACACTTCCGAGGTATACCATACATTTCATCTTCACCAAATGAATGAAACAAATATCAATCTACAAACAAATCACTAATCTAACAACAGCAGCAGCAACATCTCCCACCACATTTCGACAAAATCACCAAGAAAATAATCAAAAACACCACAGCAGAAAGCCCAATCGCCACACCAAGAACAACCTTATTCGGCCCATGATCACCACCATCATCTTTCTTCTTCTCACTACCACCATCATCATCATAGTCACCACTGCTCATATCATCCACCGACGACGGTTCATCCGCCGGTGGGGGCAAAATGGGCAACCCATGTTTATCACAAGCAGCAATCCCCAGCTTCAGTTTCTTCGAAATCGATGAGTGATTGTAACAGAGATTATCATTCCCATTGATCTTGAACACTATCAAACTCTTAATAAACGACGAATTAAACGGCATAACACCATGGAAATTATTCTTTTCAAGATTCAAATACTTCAACCCCTTCATTTCGGATATGGATCTGGGGATTGTACCGTTTAATTGATTCGAACTCAGATCTAAATGCACCAATCTTGAAAGACTAGATATGGATCCGGGTATTGACCCGGATAACGAATTCGACGATAAAGACAGATTCTGAAGGGAAATCAGATCACCAACCGAATTGGGTATTTCTCCGGTGAGTTGATTCGACGATAAATTCAACAACTTTAAGCTTTCAAGAAGCGTTAACGATGTGGGTATGGTGCCATTGAGCATATTACCTGAGAAATCCATGTGGGTAAGCTTCAAGTTCCAATTTTTGGGGATTGATCCGGAGATATTAGCGTTTGAGAGCGTTACGGAGGTTAAAGATTTCATATTGGAGGTGATAATGCGGATGCCGGAGGCCTTGATGTTGTCGCCGGAGACGGTGAGGTCGGTGAGGTTGCTGAAGCGGCTGAGGAAGACTCCGGTGAGGCGTTGGAGGGAGTTGAGGGAGGAGAGTGATCGGAGGTTGGCGGAGAGGGCGGAGGGGAAGTGGACGATGGGGAGGTGGCAGTTGGTGAAGGAGAGGGAGGTGAGGGTGGAGAGGGCGGAGAGGGCGGTGGTGGAGAGGGAGAGGTCGTCGGAGCAGTTGGTGAGGCGGAGGGAGAGGAGGTGGCGGAAGGGGGTGGCGGAGTCGCAGGTGGTGGCGGTGGAGGCTGGGCTGCAGGGGTCGTGGGTGGTGGGGATGTAGAGGGATTGGAGGGCTCTGACTTGCTTTGGGTCCAGAGTTGACTGTGTGGTGGAAGACGGTGGAGATGCGGTGGAGGATGGTGGAGATGTGGTGGTGCTGGCGGTGGTGGTGGTGTGGAGGTGGAGTAGGAGGAGGAGAGTGGTGGTGGTGGTGAGCCTCATTGTGTGTGTGTGTGAGTGAGTGTGTGTACTGTGTAGATTGGAAAGTAGTGTGGAGGGGTTGAAGCAAACAAAAGAAGGGCTCACAGAGATAAGGGTGAAGTATGTAATTACAATTGTACCCTTGCATCATAAATTCTTAATTAGCATTTTTACCATTTACTTGCAAGTTACAACTTCTACGATAATCATAATTTGTACCTCCACCTTATAAAAAGAGAGATTTTCATTGTATCATAATACAATTATGCTATATCTCTTTTGGTAGTTACAACTTCGGTTAAGTGAATATACTATAAGTATGTTGTTTTCTAATATAAAAGCGACAATTAGATCTAATTATTATACAAAACTACGGAGTAAGTCAAGAACATGTATGATTGTAGACTCCAAAATCTGCTATTATCTGCTGTTGGATTCTAGTATGTAATATGTTAGCTACAAGAGATGAAAACTTAATCTAGGGGACACGTTAAGTTTTAAAAAAAATCTAGGATGCATGTTAAGTTCATAAAAAAAATTGTATGATCCATGTTGAAGACGATGAGAGGAAACTTTATTGATTATTTACACATTGAGTGATGGCTATCATGTTTTATGTGTGACCCTTTGATACTTTATTCTTCAAGCAATATACACACAAATCACAGAATAATACGCAATTCAACATCAAAATTCAAATGGCATATACTGGAACAAGATTTGCGTACAAAAAAGTTGATTCCAATATACTCTTCTTCAAAGGGACGGCATAAGTTTTGAAAAGAAAGAGAAATCAAATCACTTCAAACATGTGGTGAGTACGAAATATTAAAAAAAAAAAAAAAAACACAATGAAAGCTGTAGCCCATGTGAACCCATGAGTGGTACTTTGTAGAAATAATACCAACAAATATTACAGAATCGAGTATTCATTCTTTCTTCATATATCTACAACATAGTTCAAAGCTATAACCACATCGTCTATGGGAGTTGAGATAGAGACAAACGGACGATTGTTGAAAAGAGGCGCCCAGCGCGTGTGACTAACCGATTATCTTGTTACAAAAGTTTTAGCATCTTTAACCGCTCCATGTGTTCCGGATCCAGTTTTGGAGGGGTGTAACAACCTTGAAGGTCCTCCACTACATACTCCTACAAAATAAAAATGGATAATAGGTTAACTATAAGTAACTTGTTATCATTCATTTGCACATGTTAAACCAATACCATGTGTGGAAAAGTGTGTTTTACAAGTTATTGTAAAGTGATTGCCTATTTATATATATTTCACTGATCTTTTTGTCAAACATGATGGGGCAAATTGTACAAGCTTTTTTTCCTTTTTCAAAAATGTAAGAATCCATTACCTGAAAACTCGTGGGCTGTCGATACCCCACTAACTTACCAATGAATATGGATAAAACGCAGCTTAAGCTGGACAGGTAGCATTTAAGAGAAAGAGTGGGATTTGGCATAAAATTAAAAAAATACCATGCCACATGTCCAAATTGCAACATTTGTCTTTTTTTTTTTTTCCCTTCCAAAAATAGCCTTTTTTTACCTGATTATCAGTTTCACACTGCCACATCAAAAGTCAACATGATTAGGGTAAGATACATTACCTGTGTAAGTTCTCTCTTGGTAAGGATGTGGTAATGTCTCTGCCAGATTCTCTGGATAGCCATGGTGGCAGCAAGAAAACCATATGCAATACCAAGAATTGCAAATATGACAACAAAGACTATAACCAAAGCAAAACACGCCTCCATAGAAGCTGGAAAACAGTCCAACACTCCCCAGCCATAGCAACAGTTTTGGCAGCCAGCCATTCGTGGATCATTATTTAAAGAAGAACAGTGTAGTATGATTCCAAAAAACCCAAGCAACACAAAGAACACAAGCACCCCTGCAAAACAAAGATACAGCTTCTTAAAAGGATCATCATAATATCAATGAAAACATATCATACTTGAAGCTTAAGTGGGTCTCAATGACATTAACATATGTCGCAACAATATAGATGCTTGATACATGGATGTCAAGATTTCATGTGTAGTCCTATACATGATTAATATAAAGAAAAAAGATTATAGTTCATGCAGCAAATATAGGAAATGAAAACGTACTTGGAGCAAATTGAACTAATAAAAGCAAGATGTTAAAAGCTTTTTCATTTGTCTAGTTTTACACATTGCCATAAAATTGTCACTACAGGTTAAAATATGGCCAAAACAATACACAGATCCATTTTTTTAGACTCAGATGTACAACAACGAAAATGAGTAATAGGGGATGAATAAAAATAACATGATTCTATAGCTAAAAAATCCTATGTTTATTTAGTATGCCCCTGTTTGTATTGACTATGAATGATATATAGTTTCTTGCCTCTTAATTTCTCTTCTGTAGGCATAAGATCCAAGTTTTACTTCGAAATTTTAGCCTTAAGTTCAACTTGTATAGAACTACTATAGTTTGTGGACTTTAATATTCTAGATTTAAAGAAAAGGTCGACCAAAACTGTTCCCTCCCATATCTTGTGTATTCAAGGTCAACAATTATGAAATATGATCAATGGATAACCCAGTCACATCCTTGAAATGAAGTCTTCCATTATGATCTCCATTCCAACTTGGTTTATTTCAAGTTGCTTGAATACACAATCTAGAAGAGCTTAGAAGGACAGAAACATGAACTAAACTAACCACCTTCAATTCAAAATCTGCACCATATGTTAGATTTTCTACAACATTAACCAGAATATCTTTCATTAAAGTATTCAATTGGAAGAAGTGGCCAGTGGTTATAACTTATAAGAAACTCGTGGAAGAATTATTAAGTTATCAAAGTTCAAAACTAGCTACTTGTTTATTCATTGTTGTATGATAAAAAGTGTGAGCTTACCTATACAATAGTAGAATGGTATGGGGTGCCTTGACAATATACGGTCCCAGCTGTCATTGAATGAAGCTCTAAAAGACCCATCTTTGTCAGCAAGATATGCTAGACCTCCCATCATTCCAATCACCTGTTTAATGGAATATTAATTTACTCATAAACTGGTAATAAATAATAATATAGATATGAATATATGGGCATGCTATATTCCAGATAACAATTATCATGCATTTCTTTCTTAAAAGATAAAAGCTTGTAATCAACAACTCGAAGTGGAGTTAGAAGACGCAACTGTTTGTACAGCCAAAAATACAAGGCAGACATCTCTGGCAACAAATAATCTGAATTTTATTTTGCGCCAGGAATTTTCTTCTAACTCAACAACTCGAAGATGAAACTGGGCTTTGCAAGTCGTGCAATGTGAAAAGGCATGCCCTTCCTGTTAAAGAGTAACAATGTTACATAAAGGCATGAAAAGTAGGAAAATTTTATAGTTCTTACAAAAAATATATATAAACAACAGTGGCCCTCACCTTGACAGATCGCCAATGATCAAGGCATGAACGATGCACAAACTGCTGGGTGCCTTTGCACATGCATGGAGATATCAGATCATCATCTGCAGAACGAAAAGAAAAACAATATAAGTAATAGTTATCACACAATAATCATGGGAGATCTTTCTCACACAAAAGAAAATAAAAGCTAAAGCACAAACATCAGAAGCCCACCGCAACCCTCGTCATTATGACAATATCATTCAATTAATATCAAGCAGCTAACACCAACTAGAGTGAAACAGAGGTGAACCTGCACACCATGGCTCAATAAAACTAATTCAATTTACGAAAGCCTTAATAAAGTGGCTGCAACCATGATATTTTCCTCATACCTGTCTCCTTATATAATAACATAAACAAGTAACTATGTGCATGCTTTTGTCACACCATTAGTACCATAGTTGATGGAGGAAAAACTGTGGTACACCAAACCAACATCTGATGTTACTTTCATCCTTGTAAAGAATATACTAAAACAACAACTGAAATTGCCACCCTATTTATTCCAATTGATACAACCAAACAACATCTAGAAGCATAATAAAACTAATAAATCACTAAAATGAAGATAAATAAAAACATATGTTCTCAGATAGAACAAGCAGAGAATTCATCACCTTCCTCTCCGTCGCATTCGAGGCAAATACGACAAGTAGCTATCGAACCGCCTTCAACATCTTCATCTTTTATCTCACTGAAACTCGCAGCGGCAGGCGGTGGTGAGGGTGAGGGTGATTCAGAAGAATCAGCTTCATGACGATTCGGAAGCAGAGGATCGGAATCGCTAGGGTTTTCCAAAGCCCTAGCTTCCAGCTGCAATTCTCCGTTCATCTAACAAAAGTTTAACCTAATTGATGATCAGAAACCCTAGAATTTTATTAAAGAAACTAAAACGAGCATAGTTACAAACGATCGTGAAGATGGTGAAATGAAACAACAAGTGATATAATTAAACTCTTAAGAAGAAAAGATCGAACCTGTAAGAGATGATGAATTGAAAAGTTGTTTTACCAGAAGAAGGCGTGAGAAATTGGGGAAGAAGTTGGAGGACGAACGTTCAACTGATTTTGGAACCTAGGTCCTTATCTACACGGCACGTGGTGCTTACTGCTAAACGCACCCATCGCCCATCGGTCGCCTAAACCCGGTCCAGCAAGTCTGGTTAACCTCCTCTTTTTTTTAATTAACTTGATTAACAAACGGGCCACTGGCCCACCGAGCATCCTGTCACTCGAATACACTATTAGAGACCACCCTCAGAAAGAAACTTATCATAGTTTAAAGAAAACCTTCGATCCCAACCTGAAATTTTTTTATTTGTCATAGGTGAGACTTGAGCCAAATATCTTCTCCTACTTTTAATGAAGTCTTCAGTAACTCATGGGCATGACAACCGGGAGGTGGGACTTGGGAGAATGAACTCGAACTAGAGTTTAAGCTTGCGTGATACAACGCGTCCGCAAACTTTGTCAAACGCGTTATGACGGTGACATTAACATGATTAGGTACATAAAATAATTGGAAGAAGTTGAGGCGTCAAATTCTAGAGATGGGGACATAGATATAAAATAGTTTTATAATGGTACCAATAATCTTCTGTCGGTATCAGCTTTATTCTTCACGATACCAAAAAAGTAACCATCAGCTGATATAACTTATGATGCCTAAAGAAATACATTATTGGAATAAAACCTTGTTTTTAACAAACAAATTTATACCGGGACTCCAAGGAAAAAAACTAAATGTAAATACAAATTAGTTTTCTTTTTAAGTTTACAAACAAAAATTATCTAATAAAAATCAAGCTAGTCATAAATTTTTTTAATGGTTTAAAGCATATATTGTATATGTTACATTTTTCAAATTTAAACTTTAAAAAGTTTAGTGTATGTGTTGAAAGCTTGTTGGTGAAAAACCATTGACATTGCATAATTAATCATAGATTCATAGATTGTGTTGCTCCGCACCCTAAGAGCATACATTCTTTTCTATTTTCAAGCTCTGGTCTATGAGTATGCTCCGCACCGCAACTTCAACATAAGATGGTAAGTCATCGTAAATTATCTAGTTTACTAGTCTGCTACGTTGTTTTCAGGTCGATACATGAATGCGAGTTGATTTAAATCGCATTTAATAAAATAAATAACAGGAAATAAATCATATCAAATGGTCAAAACTAATATAAATTGAATTCACCATGATGATAACAAAAACTATCCTCTATGCCACAATCTTCCTATCAAGCACGTAGGTCATAGATGGCTATCACGGCCATTGAGAGATCTCGGAAAAGGTAATCAAAAGCTTTTGAGGTTTATCCATACAAAATTTTGTTTTTACCGTAAAAAATATGGTCATGTTTATTTCCAGAGCTTGCGAAGTGACATGTTTTTTTCGGTTTCCTTTTTCATGATTTTGGCAACTGCCATCTCAAAATCTTCTTGTGTCACATGAACTCTTCTTTCTCTCAATGCAAACAACCCTGCCTCTGTGCAAACAGCCTACAAAAGAATGAAAATGTTGATTGATCAATTCAGGTTAAATATTTTCTCTAAAGGGTAAAAAGAATTAGCTGAAAAAGAAATGGGTCAAATGAGTTATTATAATCAAGCCAGTAACTTTTTTTTAGCAGCAAAATGGGTCAAATGGCTTATTATTGAGAATCAAGTAACTAACCTTATGTTCTGCACCTGAAGCACCATTCATTTTCTGGGCAATTTTTTTCAGATCAATGCCACGCATTAGGTTCATTTTTCTTGAGTGAATTTTCAAGATATCAAACCTTGACTGTTAAGAAAAAGATGAAAAACAGATCAGGGATAACACATTATTTTTAAATAAACTTTAGAGGATAGAATATTTATTAAGCCATCGCCCATTTGATGATATAAATTTCAATGTATACATTTTACTAGCAATATTATTATAGCCATAAAGAGAGATCATGAAACAATATATTTAAAAAAAAAAAAAACCTATTAGATCTCCATCAAAAGAGATGATTACAAATACTTACGTCTTCATTGGGATTCAGGAATTCAATTTTCCTATCAATTCTTCCAGGCCTAAGAAGGGCCTGATCCAGCATATCAATACGATTTGTAGCCATCAAAACCTGGGAACATTATAGAAAGATGCATTAGCATCTTTAAAAATAAATATCTAAATAAATGAGTTGATAATGTGCATAAAATACCTTGATCTTGTTTGATGCTTCGAATCCATCCAGTTGATTAAGAAGCTCCAGCATTGTTCTTTGGACTTCACTATCCCCATTCCCGCTTCCAGACTCCATTCGAGCTGATCCAATACTGTCTATTTCATCCATAAATACAATTGATGGTGCATGTTCCCTGCATGAATTGGTAAGAAATACATAATCCATCTCTCAGCAGTGATTGTAGATACTACATAAGAAAATGGTGTCCAATCTATGCAAATACATGTAAGTTCACTATGGTTCAAAACAGGTTTGAATCAGGCCTGGTTGAACTTGTTTGACATGTTATCATTTACCCTCCCATTTCTTGATGCATCAAATATGATTTCAAAAAACTGTTTTATTCATATACCGATCTAATTTTCGGAATAAAGCACTTTAAGAGGCAGTAAACAACTAAAAGCACTTAGGGTCTGTTTCAACCCGCGCGCCAAATTCCAGTTTCAACCCGCCCGCCCAATTCCAGTTTCAACCAAGTTATTTAAAACGTCATCTGTTTGGTGATTTAGATGTAAAATACATTTAAAAAGTTGTAAGCATTTAAATACGCTTTGGTCACTTTGAATTTGTTCGACCATTTGACCCATCTTATTTTACAACTAGTTTGAAGTTTTACCCGTTTAACGTAAGTTATAACCGAAATTAACCCATTTGTAAGTAAATTGGTCAAACTCGCCACCTCTACCATCTTTCATACTCATATTCCCCTTGATGTCAATTATATATGTTAACACATGTTAAACACTACAAGTACAAGCAGAATTTACAAGTTACATTCAGTAACAAAAAAAACAGAAAGGCAAAATAGAGATTTATAATTGAAAGTACAAACCTGGCCATAACAAAAAGCTCTCTCACCATTCTGGAACCTTCTCCAATATATTTCTGTACTAATTCAGAACCAGAAACTCTAATGAAAGTACAATCAGTATGATTAGCCACTGCTCTGGCCAGCAATGTCTTCCCCGTACCTGGCGGCCCATATAATAAAACTCCCTAAGAGAGAGAGAGGGGGGAAGAGGGAGAGAAAGAGAGGGGGGAATAGGGTTTAGAAGCCAGCATAACAGATGATGTGAGGCCAAACAATAGATTTAAAAACTTAGCACAAGATATCACCTTTGGTTGAGCAATACCCAGACTCTCAAATAACTCTGGATGTTTTATTGGAAGTTCAATAACCTGAAAATTCGTTTTAGAGAACAAACAATGTGTAAATTTGAATAGCAATATATCAAAACACCAGGATGTGATTTTTTACAAGGTAAAGTGGAAAAGGAAACAATAGAGAACCTCTTTAATCTCTTTAATTTGCTGGTCAAGCCCACCAATCATGTCATATGTAGAATCAGGAACCTTTTCAATTTTCATAAGTTCCACCAGAGGGTCAACTTTGCTTGGCAAAACTAAATGAAGAACAAAGCTCTTATAATCGACAGCAATCCTGGTTGATGGTGTGATTTTTTTAATGTCAATGCTTTTATCAATATCAACCACATATTTACCCTGTGGATGCAACTGTGCATAACATAAATAATATAAATTTAGATGTAGAGTACAAGGCTATCAGCTTTGTGTGTACTAGATAGAAAACATGTCCAGGTTTGGGATTTTTTATAAATATAAGCAAAGTAACATTTGCATAACTGTACATATAATCATCATAAAAAGTAAAATGATAAATAGCAGCACTAACCTTCACTAGAACTTTTGATTTTCCCACTACTTTTACAACTTCACCAACATAAGATCTAGGCTTCTGAAGCAGCTGCAACTCTTCCTTAAGCATCCTTACTGTTTGTTTAACATTATAATATAGCATTACTGACCAGCAATGATAGTAACAGCTAAGACACATTGATCCTCAAACAAGAACTTAAAAATTTAGACTATTTGACCATATCCATCACTTTATGCCCTTCTACAAAACTTTTTATGAATTGACTATTAGTCTAATACGTAACATGATGTAAACCAACTGAATAAATAGGCTATGCTTGAAGCATAGTTAAGTGAAGCATATATAAAAACTGCTAATTGTGTTTCAATTGTCAACGTACTATAGCCACATGAAGTAGTTGTAACATTTTATTTCAAATACAGTGGTTTCAGATTTCTTGGAGACACACATACCAGCAGAGAACTGAAAATAAACAAGGATATTCAAAATTTCAGAAGTATCCAAAATTAATCGAATCTTTAAGCCATACGAGAAATCTAATAACGCTAATATTAACTAGTATACGTAAAGCAATTGAGCCCCTTATTGATACAAGAACAAATTAACTAATCACAAATGCATCAAGTATCCAAAATCAACCTGAATTCATGCTATTTTGAGGAAATAAAAACCAATGTGATTATCATCAGACTCATTGTTTAAAGATGTAAACACATTCAAAGAACTGGATATTTCTCAACCGTAACTACTTCTCAGACTCTCAGTAACTCTATAATTTCATCTATCAGAACAAATGTTGTAGCATTTTGAGTTTCTTTCACTTAGGGATTTGGGAAAACTACCTCTAGAGTTTATCTCGTTACGCTGAGCCTTAAGGCGATTGAGATTATGAGTCTTCTGGCGAACGTGACGTTGAGCATCGTGTGTGTGTTGCAGGTAATACTGCTTCAAACCTTCACCGGTTTTCGTCGCTATCTCCGTTGTCGCCATTAGAATGTATTAGCACTAGAATTATGCAGATTGCAGGTTTTTGCGACGATGGAGATTGATTGACTTCTGTAGTCGGTGTGTAGAAGAAGAGTGTTGGTCACGAAAAGAAGTTGTTGCAGTTTGTTACGAGATTATCCTTGTTTTTAAGTTAGGTCCTCAAACGTTTACAGTTTCATCATTTACGCCCCTTTATTTATTTATTTATTTGTTTTTTTTTTATTTTCTACGTCATTAGAGTTTATAAAAAATTAAAAAAGAGTGTTTGTGATTATATGTTTGGTAAATTGAATTTTGATGATCTATTATCAACTCATTGACACGATAATAGTCTAATGATATTTTTAGCTTTTATTTTTATTGTCAAGGAATTACTTAATTTCAATTACATTAATAATTATGAGAAAACTAGAAAAACACGCTTGTAATAGAATAAGACATTGTAGTAGGGGTTGCATGTTAAAGGGTTTAGTGTAGGAAGAGAATGGATTTGGGTTTAAGTTACAACGATAATGTCGATATATACATGCATATTATACATTGATTTCTAAAATCTAGTATATACTATATGGCTAGTAAGAGAAGAAGACAAAAAATGTAATAGTTCATATTCACAAAGACCATCAAGATTATTGTCATTAAATATTATATTTCTTCTTTTTTTTTTTTTTTTTTTTTTTTTTTTTTTTGTGATTCTATCCATACTATTTATGTAACTCACTTCTTACAAGAAATTAATATAGTTTATCTTCAAAAACTTATTAAAACATATTTTTTTCCACACAAAACTATGTTATAACGAATAAAAAATCAAGAACTATTAGTTTTCTTTGTCCATAACTATAAGGTTTTTCACTTAATTATGATGCATTCTTTGTTTCACATACTTTTTAAACTCACAACTCGAAATATATTACATGTATAATTCATTCTCAACATTTTATGAATCTTTTTATCGTTTTTAGCATACGATATGTTTTTTTTTCATATACGGACCACATTTGTACAATATATATATATACTACACGCCAAACATGTAATTTTTCTAAACAAGAGTGAAACCGCATTCACCATTGTTTTCCTCCCCAAAAATTCAATTTCTGCCCTCTCGTGTATTTGTTCGAATGTGTGTTCGTATGTTTGTATGTTATATTTTGTAAGTTTGTATGAACTTTTATACGTGAGTGATTCTTGATTTTAAGATTTAACTATTTAAGGTAGCGATTGAATTGTGATTTGGTTGTTGTTCGGTTCTCATCTCATTTCGTGGTTGAACTTGCTTCATGATGTATAAACCCTAATTTGTTATACGGAGAGCATATTATCATCTAGGAAAATTGTATAATCATACCGATGAATGATTACAAGTGCTTCTTATGTACCATTGTGATGAACACATATTGTTTGTTAGAATTATCACCTACATGCGTACGACGTAGACAATCACCTCATTTTTTGTTTATGTAGTGGCTATAAAGAAAAAAAAAGTACTATATGTTGTATAGTTTAGGGTTATTGAATTTTAATAATCATAACTTTTAATTTTTGGTTGGGATTAATCCCAACTTAAAAAATGTTTATAATCACTCACAACTTTAAGTTTTTTTTTCCTCCAATGATCTCTTACTAATTAAGAGTTAGCCTTATTAGTTTTTTTGATGACGTGGACTGCTTATGTGGTCAAAATACTACGAAAAAAGTTGAAAACTACCATCAGGTCTTTCAATCTGAAACTTCTGCACCCTAAAACCCGTAAATCTCCATCTTCTTTTCTGAACCACTTGACTCGATAAAGGTAGATTTTAGGTAACGATGAAGGCTAGACAACATATAACGAACCTGATAGAGGCTAGACGCCGGCGTAGTTGAAAAATGACTCAAAGTTGACATCAGTTTATCAAAAACACTAACGGGGTTTAACTCTCCATTAGTAAGGGATCGTTAGAGGAAAATAAGGTGATAATTAAGAATATCTGTAAATATATTATGAGTTGAGATTAATCTCGGCCAATAGATTAAAATTGGAATTATTAAAATCCAATAACCCTATAGTTTAAAGGATCATGAAAGCTTATTAGAATTAACGGAACAAAGAAAAAAAATGAAATTTCAAGTGGAAGAATATCATTGGCACAATTTGCTTTTGGCGATGCCATGAACAAAAGTTCACTGGATGAATTACTTGAAATTTTACAACATTTACGTTTTGTGTTTATAAATTTTTGAAGTTTAATGTTTACAAATGAAAACATGCTTTACAGTACTATTCATTTTCAAGAACAATGCGATTTTAATACATATCTGTTGTGTATTTGCTTACAGTTTTTTCTATCTTTGACTTCAAGCAGCACAAAGTCATACAAAAATCCTCACATACTTGATCTGTCAAAGCCAGCAAAACTAGTCCAATGCAAACTCCTCAAGCCAAATCAGAACCTCATTCCGCTTCAGTTGACAATTAACAAAACAAACAAGTACAAAGGTTAGAAACTGTTTAATTGAAGAAATGGACCAAGAAACAACAAGCTAATCTATCAAATGTAAAAGATCAAGTTACACCTTGATTTGAACATCAAATGTACTACTTATGTGAATTGGTTGATTCGTGTTACCTTTTATGCCAATGGATAAATCAATGGGTCAAATGTTATCAAGAATGCATTTTTGATGCCTACAACCTTTTAAATCATTTTATATATGACGATATGTACTGTATAATTATGTGTTACGACCTGGACCCATTTTGACCCACCACCCAATCCGCCTAATCCATTCAAATTGAAGAACCATTATACCTAACACATGGTAAAAAATCTTACCATCATAAAACTTTTTGTTCTACCAGGATCATTGTAGCGAGCCAATAAGCACCCGTCTTTAGGTTTGAGACCATCAGAAAGAACACTAGACCTCAGTAATTTCTCTTTTTCGCGAACAATATCCTCTGTTGGTTTGCCACTGAACTTTAATACGGCTGCAAATCCTCCCTGAACACTCCTTATACTAACATTTTCTTTGTTTGGATCTGGTAAACTGGAGAATGTAATTCACCTTAGGCCTTGATTCATAGCGATATATATGATGATATGCATATTTGGCTAAAGTAAAGGAAGTTGACCTCTTTATGTCTTTTTCCGATGGAAGGACGATTTGGATAGACATTTTTGACATCTCAGGATCGAATGCTTGAGTGAAAACTGGAGTTGTCATTGGAATCTTTTCCTCTCTTGAGTTCTTCCCAAATATATACCTGTGAAGTGCGTACAAGGTGTCTTTTAGCATGGTCAAAGAAATGTTTCACCATTAGTCTAATGCCTTAAACATCCTTCACTAACTACAGTACATGTTGTGTTCATTTATAAAGTGTTTTTATCTCAAACGGGTCATATGTAAAATTAACCAAAAAGGAACGGGTCGAATGGGTTAAAAGTTTGACAAAGTCTTTCTTTTAAGCTACAACCTCATGTATCATGCCATTTAAAGATTTATATTTTGTTTTTTGTCCTAAAAATGAACAAAAAGTGTTTCCGGGTCCACCCAACCTGTACCAAAAAATGATAGTATTTCGACCGGAATTGATCTTTTAAATATATATCTTAAAATTCTCGTGGGGCGTGGGTCGTAGAGATCAGAGTAAACAAAAACTCACCCAGCTACATCGTTAAATCCTGTTGATCCAGCAAGCTTGTCGCTTTGTGTTTCAACGATTATGAAGGGGCTGTATTTTCGCACCTGCATAAATACTTCTAATATATGTGATTAAGCGCGACAATATTTTCTTGAATTAGTAAAACTTCCACTTAAAAGTATCAACAAACCTCATAATTTGCTATTCTTTTAAGTATCTGATATTTGGGTGTTTCTAGATCAGGAGTCTTGTATATCCTCAGCTGAAAAAAAAAACAGAATACATACAACTAAATCAATGAACATGTAATCAATAAAACAGTCAAACATTGTGAATGAATATTCACCTGTTTTATTAAATCCATGAGAGCTTCTGAAGAGAAGTACTCATTGTTTTGTATAGAGTCCCAATAGTCCTGTGAAGTTGATAAAAACAGGATAAGTACCAAATATTGGAAACATTAAGCGCGTGTGAGATTAGGGGCGAAAACCGCGTGTACCACATGACTGCAAAACTTTCCATTTTCTGGATTAATGCCCATGACTGAAGTTCCTGTGAAGACCAACAATGGTTTCCATGGTAAAAGAGAGAATGTCATTTCCATTGTCCATCTTGTAGTTATTTCATAAGGTCCTGTCTATTCAAAAAAGATGAGAACCTAATGGTTGTTTGATGATAAAACACAGATACTCACAGGGTTTGCATCACATGGACATAGTTATGAAAGAAATCAGACTGAACTAGTGGAAGGATAAGTATATTTACATTGAAAAAATTGCTATGTATTTTAATATGTTAACTAGCTCATGTTGTTTATGTTAACACAAACATTAAAGATTATAGCCTAGAATGAGATTTGTTTGGATGAATCAGCATACGTTTATCTTTTTCGCTTTTGATACGTTTGGTTTTTTCGTCCTTCGGGCTGTGGACCTTCTGAATAGGGTTCAACGGGTCGTACACAGAAATTTGTCAACCTCTAACTCTCAAAATTTTGTTTTTAATTGGATTGGTTTTACCATCCAAAGGAGGTTGCAGTCCAACTTGTTGCTCGTTAATTTACCGATCACTTTATTATAAACGTTTTATTCAAAAAGGATATTTTGCATTTGATTTAAAAAATAATAATAAACAACAATTAACTCACTTTGATCAGCCAAACTAATCAATTCAAGTTCAAAATCAATATAGATTTATAGCCCAGAGATAAAAATATTAAACTTTTAAGTAAACACAGGTTCAAACCAGACAGTAGTTATAGAGTGTACGTTTGCCGTTAAACAAGTACCTGTCTAACCCAATGAAGCTGAAATTTGGGAGAAAACACCACTTTCAACATCGCAATATTGAACAAGTATCCACTTATACTCTCATGCTTCGTAATCGGATCCCGAAACTTGACCCGTTCGTCATACGCCGTCTGATCGATCCCTTGATCATCGAACAGGTGCGGGAGATCCTCATACAAGAAATCCACCAATCGTTCAACGTCGACTTCTGAAGATTTTGGTGGAATTTGTTCTACAACACTCGATCTAACGCGACTTCTATTGCTTCTATTGCGTATTGGAGTTATGTTTCTGGATTGTTTGATGAAGATGATTGTGTTTTGTGACGGTTTTAGAGACGGTTGAGCGGTGTAGCTGCCGGAAATTGGTCGGATAATGGTGCCGGAGAGATGTGTGGTGGTCATTTCTCTGTGTTATGGCTCACACCCACAGAACAACTTTTGAGTTTGAGAGTATTTGTGGCGGACAAGTGTCAATGATAATTTTAAAGAAACTTACAAAAATGTTTCCCGTGATTTGACCAAGTTTCATTTTTAATCCCTAAAATTTATAAATTACAGAGTTAGTTCAAACTTTTGTGTAGTTATAATAAGTTTTGTCTCAAATTTTAAAAATTACAGTTAGTGAAAGCTTTTATGTTTTTTATGTTGACGTTTTACTTTTGGTATCTAAAGTTAGTACGAACTTTATAAAATACGTAAAAGCTAAATGAATTTAATGTTAGGACCAAACATGAAATGAGTATATTAAGATTTAAACTAACTGTATAATTTTTAAAATTTAATGATTAAACATACAATTTAATTAAACTATAGAGACTATTTATGCATTTTACTTGTACATTTGTTATTGATAGTTTGGAACCAAAAAAGCAAAATGGGCCTGATGCATTGTGGTAAACTGGTAACTGATAAGTTGAATGGAAAATATTGGGCTTTGTCTAGTGGGCCTTAAAGATTTTTCGTTTTTACAATTTTACGAATCACGAACTAATAGAATATGTGTATATTAGGAAACTATTGTAATTATTATGCCTAAATATCTTTTAATTCGGTGGAGATATTTAAGCATAATAATTACAATCATTTCCTTATATACACATATTCTATTACTAATATTGAGTCTTTGACTTTGAATAATGATTTTCGAGATATTTGCAAAGAAAAGGTAAAATATTTAGTAACATTTATATGTATATTTTTATTTTTTAGGAATGGTTGTAAAATTATCTAAGTAATTATTGTTTTAGTGAAAAGAATATTTGCTATCCTAATAATACACGTTAAAACACCACTTATGTATGATTAAACTTTTAACTTTTTTAAATTATGTTTTTTTACAAACTATAATTGTATAAAATTTGTATATGGAAAATCAATAATAAATTTTTTTAAAGCATTTTCTACGTACATATCATAAAACATGATTTACATAGGTTGAAACTTGAAAGCTATAAATTCTACAACCATCCAGAAAAAATAATCTCAAATCACTTTTATTTATTGATTTAAAAACGAAATGCAAATGATACATGATTGAAAGATGATATGTGACATAAGATGGTGTAGAAAATGCATTGACAAGTGAGGTAAAACGGGTGTTGCATAAGTAAAAGTGCCTCCCGTGATACATATATCACATAATATCTTGCTATAAGTGTAATTTCTTTTTGACATAATTATAAAAGTATACCTCTCCCTAAAAATAATTAGTTAAATGGTTTTCTCTTTACATTCATATAATCATTGTAATCATCTTGTTTTTATAATCTTAAGTTATGAATCATTATTTGAAGATGAACAAAACTTAGCAACCATGGACATCAAGAATGGTTTCTTTCTTCATGTGGATCAATAACATCTCCAACATTGACTTTATAGTTGACCATTGAGGGTGAAACCTATCTCCTGATGCAAAGCCCCACACTTGACCTCCAGCATCAATCACACTACAACCAGCTTCTTTTCTTGAATTATTGTTCCTCATAACTCCCAACACTTCCTCCACATCAACCCATCTTCTGTCTTTTGCATACAAGTTCTTCATTGTAATGTAATTTCCATCATTATGCAATCCCTTTTCATAACTTCTGTTCAAAATCCTCTCAGCCCGTTTAACATCCTTAGCGTAACCACACGCAGATAACAACGAACTTAATATAATATCGTTAATTTCAAAAGGCATATCATCTATAAGCTTCTCTGCTTCCTCCAAACACCCTGCTCGCCCCAAAAGATCGATCATGCAACCATAGTGTTCGATCTTTGGAACAATACCAAAATCTTGCATTGACTTGAACCATCTTCTACCTTCCTCCACTAGACCACAATGGTTACAAGCTGTTAAAACAGCAGTCATGGTTACCTCATTGGGCTTGAAATTGCTTCTGTTCATATCAAGAAATACATTTATCGCCTCATTTCCATACCCGTTAACTGCTAAACCATGTATCAAAGCATTCCAAGTGGCGGTTTCCTTTCTGGGAATTGAATCAAATACTCTTTGAGCTTTTGTAAATTCGCCACATTTAGCATACATATCAACTAGTGCGGTGCAAACGTTGGTTGCTGTCTTCATCTTCTTTCTTATAACAAACTCGTGAACCCAATTACCCAAATCCAAAGCTCCTAAATCAGCGATTGCAGGAAGAGCACTAACAATGGTGACAATATTAGGTTCAAGTGACGCCTCTAGTTGCAATTCTTGAAATAACTTTAAAGCCTCGTTCGGTTGTTTATTCTGGTAATACCCTTTAATCATCGCGTTCCAGGAGATCAGATTTTTGTGGGGCATGGAGTCGAAAAGCGTCCTAGCCATAAATACATCACCGTGACTACAATAACCATCAACCATACTAGTCCATGACACAACATTCTTTACTGTCATCTCATTAAACAAACTACTCGCGCAACTCATGTCTCCTGCCTTGACATATGCATCAAGCATTACATTATAAGCAAATGTATCCTTCTTTGGCATCTGATCAAATAACACCCTCGCATTATCCACCTCACCACGCTTCGCGTAACCACAAACCAACGCGGTCCAAGAAACTTGACTTCTCTCAGGCATTTCATCAAACAGCTTCTGGGCACACTCCATCAACCCTAATTTTGCATACATATCAACCAAAGATGTAGATACATACACATCATATTCAAAACCTTCTTTAACAACATGATCATGCAGTTGCTGACTTCCCCAAACATCCAAACGTAAAGCACACACCTTTCCCAATGTCAAAAACGTATAACCATCGGGTTTAAACCCACCATTTCTCCTCAATTCGCTATACAAATGCAAGCATTCATCATACTGTTGAATACCCATATGAGCTCTCATCATGGTGTTGCAGATAAAGGTGTCGTCTTTATCAGGCATATGATCGAACACTTGGTGGGCATGCAGTATGAGATCGTGTGCATTGTCTGATGAGGTGGTGAATCGTTGAACAGCAATGGAGGAACATGTGGCGATGAATTTGGCTGCAAGATTTTTGTTCTTGTGGAGAGAGTTTCGAAGCATGAAAGCATGGATTTGAAGAAGATGATCTTTGGTGGTGGTTTTGTATTGAAGGAGATATAGACATTTTCGCTCTGTTGTGTTCCATATACCTCCTAATTGTTCTTTCTCACCCATTGACTAATCTATGAAGAAAGTGCCATAACCGTATAATCACTTATACTTTTAAAGGCCCATAATGATATACCTCCTAATTGTTCTTTCTCACTCGTCAATTGATCTATGAAGAAACTGCCATAACCGTATGATCTATGAAGCCACCGCCTCCTCTTTTTTTGGTCAGTAGTTTTAATTTTTTCCCGGTTCTTTAAACCTTTTTATATATATTGAGAGTTCCCCCTAAAATATTTACAATCCTCCTTATAAAATTTTCAAGCTCCGTCACTATATGTGTGTGTAATGTATGAATTAGTGGTTTGACTCTATCTAATCTAATAAAACTTCTATCCAATCTTTTGTTTCTTTGTTTCTAGTATTTCCTAAGGACTTATAATTTATTTCATTAGTTGTCACTTGCAGAATTTAAACCTTTGACCTATAGTATAGAAATAAAACACTTATCAGCCCTATATTTCTAGTATATTCTTGAGTATATCTTCAACTTTTAAGCTATAGTCTATTGTTAAAAGTGAATGGGCCCAGTAAAACTCTCAGATGTTGGAGGGCATGGCATGAAAAGCTCCATCATCTAATTGGCCATCTCATAGAAACTTTCATTTGCAATACATGGTCCTATATATGCAACACCATGTCATCATCTTTTGTTCTTCATGTAATTGGCACCTAAAAGCACTGCATGTTGATGCTTTGTGACCCACTGGTAGTCATGCTCATGTAGTCATGTTTCATCACTTGCACTTGCAGCTATTCTGAATTTAGTCTACTAATTAAGTTTACTGTTTGCAATTCATTCTACTACCCTCATTCAAAAACCAACCAAAGACGTGCGAACATGCTTCTACAAAACCGAAGAATGACCCACGTTCTACACCCACAAAGTACCTAATTACTTGCTGCAAATAAAACTACTACTTTAACATGTTTCCGTGGCTTGACTTGACCCAACTGTACCCATTAAGATTTACCTACATATTTAAACATATTATCAGTAGACACCTCCACATATATGCCCACATGTTTTCTTATAACATGTCAATTGTTGTTCAATAGTGTGTTTTCTAGTTGACATGCTACAAGTCTAAAACAACATACGTCTTACGTATGTTTTGACCAGTATACAACGCATGATGCACCAATGGTGACGAAAGTATATTATGCCTTAATTAAAAGGTGGTGAGAATAATCGATATTAGTAATATGATTAGCTTATTTGATTTTCACATTAAAGTCTAACATCAACAACTTGCAGAAAGCACGCATACAATAATATAAAAATTTTGCAATATTTTGGACATTTCATAAACGTAAAAGAAACTTTTAACACATCTATATTCATATGCATCACCGCATATATAACATATATGCTCACTAATTATCATTCAAACACAAAGATATGGCAGATGATGCATCATGTAGTCATTTCAGAATCACATATCTCCTTTTGGTTGTGAAAAGTACCCTTAATTCAATTCAATCTGTGTATATGTGAATAAAAATTAATGTACTGAGAAGGCATCTATATGGCACACTTTTGCATGCGCGCAACACATTTAGCAAGCACTAGCACACAACTAGCCACAGGAATCGCACAATCTGCCATGATTGTGTCATCATCATGGCAAAACAAAGAGTCTTTTGCTTTGTGTTTGCCAATCAAAGAACAATCTTTCGTTTTTATGATTTATTTTGTGGATGGAGGTAGTAGATACTCAAACATTATGGAAAAAGATTCGTATGTCGCTCTCATTTCAATCTCAACTCCTCGATATATTTATGAGTTTACTTACCCTTTTCCCCAAACACATTTCACTTTGAGCGTGAGAAGCTTTATAGTAGATTAGTTTTACCCTTCATCTCTCTCTCCACAAAGAAGAAAAATGTTTTTTGGCCTAAAGATGATGTGTAATATGCATGATGATGAGTTTGAATCTTATGGTCATCATCATAATCCTATTTATGATCATGCTTATATGTGTGATGATACTAACCACTACGATTATGATAATGCCATTGATGGTGATGACGACGACGATGATGACTATGATTATGCTCCTGCTGCATCTATGGAAGGCAATTGCAACAATGATGGCAGTATTTCTCCTGCAGCTAAATGAATTGATCAAAACTCTAGATCTTATCAATTTTAGAAACAATAGTTTACTTAGTTACAACATCTGGAGCCCTGAAGTGGCATATGAACAATATATGGATAGATACATAAAGGTTTATGCAAAGTAGATGGAAGTGAAACCACCAGCAATAGTATAACTCTTATAACACCCAACCATTGAGGGTTTCACCTTTGTATGACAAACACTTGCACTACTGTAACATTCTGCTTATGAGTGTAAACTATCTCTACTAAATACTGATATACAATCATAGTTTTACCTAGTTTTGGTTTTCTAATTGATGTGTTAATAGGCTAGCAGCTACAAATATATGTGAATATGTTGTTTCATGGTACTATGTATATGTTCAAATATCTTGATGTTAAAAATTTATACATCAAATCTGGCAATACATAAGAGATGAAGAAAATCTTAAGGGGGTGGCTTGTGCACGCAATGGTAAGCGCTTGAGTTGGCCTATTATAAGCATGCATTCAATGAATTTAGTATAAAGTTCAAGAAAACATGATAAAATTACGAGTTAAGAATACTAAGATAGTGAGTATGCACTTGGCCTTCCGGCCAATGGCATAAAGTTTGATGGTCTGGGCGTGGGATCTTTAGGGTTTTAGGTTCAAACCTGACTTAAGTAGGTTTTTTCATAGTAGTGGGTTTCCTCCTTGATAGCGTTTTTGAGTGAGTCAGGCTTGAAGCGTCAAAATCAGTATGAATGGTTGATATCCCGTCTCAGAAAGGCTCACTAGAGTGTTAGGGTAGTACCAAAAAGCACCGTTTAAAGAAAAAAGCGCATCATACATCTACAGATATTCAAGGAGGCCGCTTATAGACAACAAATTAAAATTAACATGGAAAAGGATATAAATAGTTAGTAACTTATAAATTTACCAAGTTACTATGATTAAAACCGGGATATGTTTGAAACACAAATGGAGAAAGTAAGAATTGACAGACAATTTCCTAACTGATAAAACTTTAAAAGACAAATGCAACCAAAAAAAACATATATTTGCATTTCTTCATAAGGGGGATCTTAATATAATTAATTGGTTAACACTCAGGTCACCAGTTCTATAATAGCCACATCAAAATATTAAATTTAAGCTGCACAATAATTAAATATAGTTATAAAAATGCATAGTAAACTGCATTATAATACGCCTTAGAATAACATTAAATTAAATTGATGAAGTACTTGATTTCAGCATAAATGGAAAAAGTTTATTAGTTTTGGAAGCATGTAATAGTGATAATAAGTGTAGTAGGGTGATTAGCTTATATAAATTTCAAGATTTACAGTCAAAGGACTTCTTGTTTTTAAAAATAGTCATACACTAATATGAATCTCAAATCTTAAAATCATTTATATATTGGACATATCATAAACACAAAAGCAACTTTTAATAAAGACACGCATACACACATATATATACATATAATTCAACACATATGTAACATATGCTCACTAATTATTATCAAACACATTAAGACATGACAAATAATGCATCATGGAGTCATTTCAGAATCACATAATCTCTTTTGGTTTTAAAAAGTACTCTTAGTTTGATTCAATATGAGAATAAAAATGTGCCAAGAGGGCATCTACATGGCACAATTTTCCATGCGCGCGACACACTTAGCGAGAAGTAGCACACAACTCGCCATGGGAATCACACAATCTGCCACGCTCACGAAAGTATTCGTTTTTATGATTTATTTTGTGGATGGAGGCAGGAGATACTCGAACATTATGGAAAAAGACTCGTTGAACTTATTCATATATCACGCTCATTTCATCTCGAGTCCTCTATATATTTAGAAGTTTATGCATTCTTCTTCCCAAAACACATTACATTTTGAGTGTGAAATATAGTGCATTAGCTCTCATCTCTTACTGATCTTCACATAGAAGAAAATGCTTCTTGGCCTAAAGGTGATGAGTAAGATGCATGATGGTGACTTTGAATCTCATGGTCATCATCATAATCCTGTTTATGATCATGCTAATATATATGGTGATACTGATCACTATAATGATGATGATGCTGTTGATGGTGATGATGATGACGATGATGACTCTGATTATGCTCCTGCGGCATCCATGGAAGGCAGTGGCAACAATGATAGCGTAACTGCTCCTCTAGCTATTTGAATTGATCAAGACTCTTGATCTTTTCAAAGTGAGAAACCATAGTTTAGTTACAAAATATGGAGTCTTAAAGTGGTCTATATACAATAGATAGATACACATATAGATGCATAAAGGTATGTGTAGAGTACATGGAAGTGAAGCAACCAGCAATAGCATATATATATATAACTCCCATAATACTGGTTGCTTTAGGAAGTTTCAGCTTTGTATGACAAACACTTGCACTGTTGTCTTTTCTGCTTATGAGTGTAGACTATCTTTACTATACTAATATACAATCATAGTTTTACCTAAGTTTGGTTTTCTTATGATGTGCTTCGAGCAAGCTTGCCGCTTCATATATATGTGAATATGTTGTTTTATGGTACTATGTATATGTTCAAACTTCTTGATGTTTACATTTATACATCAAATCCAACCATATATATGTGTGAGATGAAGAAAATCTTTAACGGAGTGACATATTGGTAAGCGCTTGAGTTTGTCTATTAGTATGCATGCAGTGGATTCATGATAAAGCTCAAGAAAACATGATAAAACACTTCCACAATCACAGAAAAACTTATAAATTTCTATTGAACTGCAAATTACAGTTGTACTTCATCAGGAAAAAGAAACAGCAGGATTACACCATTAGTGCACATGCTACAGATAACAAAAGGGGTCACTTTAGTCAAGAAAGTTATTGTGTAGAACATAACTTAGAAGTTAGTCAGATCTTATAACAGAAGTACTGAATGCTGGTGTAGTTTGTTCCTTGTCCTTTGGTGGCAGTTAAAATACATCAAGTGAAGCTAATAGATAACATTTATTAACAAGAAATGAGATCAATAAGATCGTGTTTGCTCGATACTTCTTGTTTTTCCACAGCCTGAGATTAGCATCCCATCAAGAACATCACTTTTGATCTTTTGCATTATCATACTTCAATTTCTTACCTTATATGTAAGCAATAACAAAGAAATTTCTAATGTTTACACTCTAGCTTGTTGCAAGATCTTGAATTGGATGGAATTTTAATGTCATTTGTACATATACAAAGAGGGAGTTATTGTAGAATGCAATCATATAGAAACCATTAACACTGTAAACGAGTTGCGCCGAGCCAAGGTGGGCTCGATCGAGCTTGGCTTGTATAAAAACTAAATCGAGCCTAGCCAGCTCGTTTATCTTTATGAGCTCAAAATTGTAGGCTCGGGTCACTACTAGAAAATGAGTTTTTTTACTACAAACATTTGCGACAAGTTTACCACAAGATTGTGAAGACTTTCCAATCGAAGTACAAAAAAACCCTAAAATTTCACACAACACTTCGATAACTAGCTGCAAACTAAATATTGCTGCAAATGTACGTGTTGTACGTAAAGATGTAAATCTTTCCAACAATTTATGGACAATATTGCAACATCTTTATTAATTTTAAATACTCTAATAAAAAAAAATAAAATTTAAAATGCACTTGTGGTAAAGTTGTCACAAATCTTGCAAAATTTGCGATAATTTGGCGAAATACATATTTTTGTTATTTGATTTCTGCTAAGAAATTATGAGCGACACTGATGATTTTTACTAGTGTGCTTAGCTCATTTAGAAACGATGCAAGCCAAGCTTGATGCTTGATAGCTAACTTGTTTATTTTTATACATACGCACGTGTGGCATGCCCTACACACATAACTTTTATATTTGTTTATCTTAACTTGTTGAAATAATAATACGAGACTGATATTACAAATAATCTGATTATCTTCTATATGCTTTTATACTTAGTTTTTTCATTACAATATGTTAACATGACGATATGTTATGATTTAATTACAAAATATATAATAATTATGATTATAAATTATACGAGTTTTACTTTAGGCTTTAATTCAAATGAGCCCACCAACGAGCTACAAGTGAGCTAGCAAATGAGCGAGCTACGAGCTGATCAGCTGATTTGGGTTCGAGCTCAGCTCATTTACAAATTGAGTTGAGCCAGCTTGGCTTTTATAATTCTAGGGAGCTTCAAGCGAACAACAAGCTTTTTAAAAGCCCTTCAAGCTATGACATGTTATATTTTTTTCTTTTTTAATGTTTATAAGTAGATATGCATAGGGGCACGTATGGTAGAGTACATAGTGCAAACGGACTTATTAAGTTTATGTAGGATTTGAAGTTTTGTGGTGGTTTCTAGGTTGAAAATGGTTTTATTGTGGTTTATAAAGAGTCTTTACCTCAACGTGCGGAGAGCTTTCCCGACAATGACTCCGCTCGAGTACCTAGCAGGCTTGATGTGGCAAGCATGCTTTGGTCACCACACTGCAACGATACAATTATAAAAAGTAAGAGTCCTCAGGTTGAGATATTGAACTCTCCATAAACCATTACGTCATCTTTTCTAATCTAGAAACCATCACGTAAACTTTAAACCCTTCACAAATTATAATAATAAAAAAAAAAAAAAATTTCGAGTGCAAACATATAGAGACACCTAAAATGGTACTCACAAACAAACAAAAAATAAATATATTCAATAATATCACTCATAAAATAGGATTACATTAGGATGTGATTTTATGATTACATGTGGATGTGATTAAAAGAAATCTTTAAATTTTAAATAGATCACTGGTGCAACTCTTTGCATCCAATCCATATAATATTAAATGTTAATTCAGACACTATACATGCGTAAAGCTGATAGTGGAGTTCTTAAAATATATTTTTGCTATCCAATATTCCAACACACGCGCACACACAATATATTCAAACTCAAAGCATTCATACAACTTGATTGAAAATAATGGTCATATCAGACATTACCTTTTCTCTATGCTGTTTACTTTCCACCACTTATGGATACCCACCCATGCTTCACCACTAGTACGCACAGCTACACTGATTGTACATTGCTGACATGTATATACACTCGTGTAATACCACATAAGCCACACCCTTCACTCATAAACACATGCTGATATCGTGTACGAACGTGTGCAAAAATAAGCATAGTTTCTTCTCCTGCTTATAAATATAGCTTCTCATCGGTTTATTTCATACTAAAAAACCAAAACACTATTATTTCACACTCAACTCACCATGAAAATGTCTGGAGTCACTAACATAATCATTGGGTGGTCATTCGGGCATGACATTATAAATGGTAATGACGATGGCTACAATTGTTCGATATTAGCTAGATTACAAGTTGAAGGTGGAGGTTATGATTATGATTATTTTGGGGCGACATTAGAGGGAGATGGTGATGACGATGATGGAGATTATGATTATGCTCCGGCCGCCTGAATTGCATATGAAGTCTAACATTGATGGAGTTACTTCATGCTAGTGGAATAGAAGGAAGAAGAAACTTTAATCATGGGGAGTTTTTAACTTTGAGAATGTATTGATAAGGTAGTTGTTGTATGGAACTATATGATATAATAGTGCTAGCTAGAAAGCAGATTTTGGAATTAAAAATAATGTCAAAATGCAATTTTAGTGAATGGTTTATTATATATGATTCAAGATTGAGTGCTACTTTATCAACACATCAAAAAAACAAGTACAAAAAAGAGCTTATTATATATTAAAAAAAGTGAAAGGAACGATAACAATCTCTCAAAACAAAAATACAATTATGACACAGACGTCTCTAAGAAGATAGACTAGACTAGACCACTGTTTTTTTTTCTAATCTTTACAACTTCATGTCAATGATCCCTCAAACTTTTTAGCCCTTCAAGTTCCATTTATTTGAATAAATGATTTTTTCCTTTTCGATTCGGAAATAGTTTTTTCATTTACCATATTTTTGTTTTTGTGAGGCTTAGACGGCGTACACTCACATCACTTGGCACTCGAGTGAGTTGTATTAAGTTGTTGTTGAGCTCGTTGGCACTGATGATCATGTGTAATTACTGCTCGGGTTACCACTAAACAAATGCTACTGTCTAAAACCCATTGATAATTTTTTAAGTTGTTGAGCTGGTTGGCACTGACGACTTCATAGTTTTCAGAATGCTGAACTCTACGAGAAAACTTCACGACCCCCATATCAAAATAATATTATTTTAAATCTTAATTAACCCATCCAAAAAATAAAATATTAATGTGAACCTATCATACATACACTAAGAATAATATAAGCGGAAGTATGGCTCGTGTACTTAGAGATACGAATTAACCGAGTTTATACCAAAACGATTCAGGTTCAAGTACACTTATTACGGAAACAAAGTAAAATGAGGGGATTTTATAAGAAAAACTAAAACTAGGGAAAAACATGTAAATGCTAAAAACCTTACAACACGTTGACACGACCGTTTCAAAACTATAAAGAAAATTTTACGTGGCCGTGTTAAGATTGTGTCAAGAAATTAAAGATGGATTTTTATTTTGAATATTTTTTTTTTGAAAACTAACAAATTGTTAAGAAAGATTAGATTTTATAAAATAGTTTCAACACAAAGGTTATTTATTGACTTGATTCGGCTTACGATCATTAACAATTATGATGTAATGATCATTCAAGCAAATGATTTGTAGCGATACTAGACGTCACGCCGTTCGGATATCCACTTCATCTAATTTCTAACCAATCGCCGTACGGTGATTAGAGCCAACTCGCTACTCTAAGCTAACATCGTTTGGATCTTAACGTGCAAGTTGCGGTGATATAAGTATCAATTATATTTAAACATTCATGCTGCTCGGAGTATTTAACTAGATTAAATGACTCTCTAATTAGTTCAATTCACTACTGCAACCACATACATGAAAAATACCAAAAACACTCATAGCTTTAGGAGACAGGCAGTTCTTTTAATGGAGACTATAAAATATTTTAAGGAGATCATGTTGAAAACTAAGCCACCATCCTAGTGATTTACTACTACAAGAAGACATTGTTAAAGTTCTTTACAAAGGCGACACATTGAATCTTTTAAAATGATTATCTTTTGTAATTTTATACTTCGTTTTGTCATTATAAATTGTTAAAACTGACCATATGTTTATGGTTTATTCCAATAATATGTCATAATTTTATTTATAATTTATAGAAGTTATAATTTAGGTTTTAATTCAAACAAGCCCACTAGCGAGCTATGAGCGAGCCAGCTAACGAACGGGTTATTATTCGAGTTGACCTAGGCTCGGGCTTGGCTTGTTACACAATCGAGCGGAGCCGGCTTGACGTGTTTGCAAGCAAGCCGATTTCAAGCAATGTGTTTTTGAGCGAGTTTCAATCAAGCTGTAAAGTTTTTGAACAGCTCTAGATACTAATTAAGATAGGTCAATTCTTTCTTTTATTTTTTTAATGTTTATAAATAGTTATACATGGAGTCAAGTCTGATAGATCAATGGTACGTAGACGGCAGAGTTCAAACATATATAGATACTCAAGATGGTGTACCTAAACATACAAACAAACATACATTGATGCAATAAGACATGCACCCAAGATTACACACATGCAATTTTAAATTTCAAATAAACCGGTAAACTAAGGAAGATTATAACTCTGATTATCCAGGTAAACTAATTGACGAAAGGTCACCCATGTCTGCGAGCACATAGTGCACTTCTTTGCGTCCAATCCATATAATATTTGTTGGGTGTCGAATTTAGTAAATAAAATATAAGAATGTAAACCTACCGTAACACACACTGAGAATAGTATGATTTGAAGTAAGTTTCGTATCCTTAGGGATACGAGTTAACTGAGTTTATACCAAAACGATTCATGTTTTAAGTATACTTGTCACGAAACAAAGTAGAATGAGAGGATTTAATAAGGAAAAAAAACTAAAATTACAAAATTTTGTGTTAAAACTATTTTATATATGCTAAAACAATGATAAATAAAACTTAAAATTACTATTAACAATATTAAATGCTGATTTAGACACTATACATACATACACGAGACCGATAGTGGAATTTCCTTAAAATATTTTTTGTGCCATCCAATATTCCAACACACTCACATATATATGAAATTAACATGACCCACATCGTGATACACACACAAATACGCTATATATAATATATACAAACTAAACATTCATACAACTTGATTGAAAACCATAGTCGATCATATAAGACATTACCTTTTCTCTATGCTATCTAATTACTTTCCACCACTTATGGATACCCACACATGCTTCGCCACTAGTACGCACAGCTACACTGATTGTACATTGCTGACATGTACATACACTCGTGTACTAGCATATAAGCCACACCCTTCACTCATAGCCCCATGCTGATATCGTGTACGAACGTGTGCTTAAACAAGCACAACTTCCTTCTCATGCTTATAAATATATATGGCTTCTCATCGGTTTTATTCATACTTAAAACCATAACCCGGCCTATTACTTCAAAGTCAAATCAACAAAAAGATGTCTGGAGTCACCAAGAGAATCATAGGGTGGTCATTCGGGTACAACGATGGTAATGTCGATGGCTATAATTGTCCAATATTAGCTAGACTACGAGGAGACGTTGGAGATTATGATTACGTTAATGTTCGGGCTACATCAGAGGGGGATGGTGATGACAATGATGGAGATTATGATTACGCTCCAGCGGCCTGAATAGCAAATCAAGTCTAACATTGATGCAGTCACTTCATGCTAGTGAGGAATAAGAAATAATTTTTTTTTTTAAGTTTGAGAATGTATGGAATTGATATAATATTGTTGTTGTATGAAACTATATATGGTATAATAGTGCTAGAAAGCAGAGTTTTTTTTTATTTAAAAAAAACGTGTCAATTTTGTTGTTACTAGGTCAAGGTTTATGATCCAAGATTGAATGCTACTTTATGAACACAACATAAAAAAGAAGTACAAAATAGAGCTTTTTATATAAAAAAACGAAAGGAACAATAACAATCTCACCAAAATATAATTGCAATAACGAATTAACATGATTTAGCGACACGGATTTCTCTAAGAAGATGCCTAGACTAGATCATTGTTTCTCTCTCATATTTACAACTTCATATCAACCAGTAAAATTCCCTCACATGGTACGATAAGAATCTGGTAAGTCTTGTGAGAGTGAAAACGGTTCGGTTTTTTATAAAATTTATAACGAAACATAAGAAAAATTAACAATATCACAACTTTATATTCAGAATCTTATAAAATACTATACACCCATAGTTATAAAAAAACCAAATTCTAACACGGCTCGATTTTCAATAAAAAAGTCATGTCGAAACGTAAGAAAAATAAAAATATGGTAACACTATATTCAAAATTTTATAAAACATTGTATACTCACAGTTATAAAAGAAAACCAAATTTTAACTCTACTCATTTTAAATAAAATTTATATTAAAGTGTAGATGAAATTAAATATATGAAACAATGGTATATTTGAACATTTCTAAAGATTATATTCAAAATGTTAATAATAATATGTCTAAAAGTAGTATAAAAATAAAATAATAAAAAAGAATTATTGTTGTCCAATGTTTTTATTAATATGTACAGATGAGCCCTCAAACCTAGCTGTTTATTTCAAGCAATGTTTTTTTTCTTTTCGATCCAGAAATAATTTTATTTATGATATTTTAATGACACTTAGATGACGTACACTTGCATCACTTTGCATTCTAGCGAGTTGTCGCCTGTTGCTACAAATATCAGTATGAATTTATTGTTGAGCTTAATGACATTGATGATCGTGTGTAATTGCTACTCGGGTTACCACTAAGTAGCTACTAAGCAACTCAATTGCCACTGCTTGATGTATCTCAATTCCTACGGGCTTGTCACTAGAAAGTTGTCATTACTATATTGTCGCATGGTTCACAACACTCGCACGCAGCTAAGCAGTTTTAGTTTTAATTAGTTGATGTCTGTAATTACAATGGTAGTTATGGTTGGTCTAATTTAATCCATGTTAATGCGGCTTAGTTATGTCTGTAATTAAACATTTAATAACATGACTAATGAAGCTTCAATTCATTCGGCTTACTCATATCTAAACCGAACTTTAAGAAAAAAATGTAAGGTAAAACTATGTACATAAATTGTATGCGATCTTGCCGTGCCTAAAACTAAAGCTAAGTCAAGTATTAGGTATACCCTTAAATTCAGCTATCATATATCTTTTAAGTTTGTTTGTTGGTTAATTATTGTTTTATAATTAGTTCAAATATTATCATACTTAATTGATATTTTATCATTTTTATTAGTCGGTTCATTTTATTATCATTCTTTTAATTGTAATCTCTCTACGGAAATAGATCAGTTCTTTGTTACACTAAATATATCATTCAATTCATCAAAATTGTTTTGATTATCTCTGAATTCTTTCGCTCTTACATCCTTCACTAGTTTATTGGAAAGAATTAGGAGAGTTTCGTTTAGCGTTCGTTACTCTGAACAATTGGTATCTTGGTTTGAGGAAGGAATGATGACATCAAAATGTTGTTATTTGATAGCTTGATATTTTCTTTTGAAACCTCCGATCAAATTAAATCTTCTCCCCTCAAAAAAATTAACTTCATTGCAAGAGGTGTCGATGTAGACTCGAATAGCGATGGCTGTGTAACGATCAACCTGATAGAAGTAGGAATTGCTCTCAACTCACCCTACCATACACTATTTTTAGAGTGAGATTTAACGGGTATGTTTGTTTGATTATGACAATATTAAAGATATGTATGAATAAGACTGAGAGTAACATATTCTTACAGAATTTCCTTTCAAAAAACGATATTCTTATCAAGATTGCAACGTTTTTAATTTGTCCATTTTAAAATCTTTTAATTTATTATGATGTTTATAAATCTATGGTTTCCGGCCCACGTGTCATCTTGATTGATATTAGGGATTTAGGTGACGCGTATCAAAATAGGATATGAATAAAAATGATAAACAAACATCAAAATATCGTATAATTCGAACTTTTCACAAATGTATACCATTGGAAAGAATATACTAGTATACTAATTCAACCTCTTTTTCATATGAATTTATGTGATCAATAACAAAAGATTATAGGAATACTTAATTATTGTATAGAAATAGAGGCCTTAAATAGTAAGGCACTTGGCCTTCAGTGTGATTTCTGTTCGGGAAAGTGAAAATGGACTTGTGAGTTATGTATGAAGCACTCATTAAAAGTAGCATCTGGTTCTTATCTATGCAAATTATTGAAGTATTTTTTTTTTCTTTTATCCCAAGGGAATAAATTGTTGTTGCTAGTGGATACAAACCTAAGCAAGATTGAGTTTGGTTCATTTAATTAATACCGTTCAAGTTCATCACGTTTTGAGTTTTATATCTAAAGTTCTAGTAATATATATTATATTACGTACACTTTTAACATATAACTATTTCTTTTTATATACAACAGTATCAAACTAGTTTATTAAACGAGCTCCATTTTAGCTCCAGATCATTTATGATTTACTGATTCTCGCTTTTAGCGAGTCGACTTCAAACTCTTTAGTTTATTTACACTCCTACTTATTGCTCGCGAATGAATTGAAAGCTTTTGTTGCCGACATATGGTATTATATTTGAATTTTATTTTAAGTATTTTATGGGTTAAAATTTGGCAGGAAATGCTTGAATGGTGGTCCATAATCGGTCCCTCTGAAGTTATAATATGATCAATGGTTTTCTAGCTTGTCAGTTATGATTCATATTCCAGTATGGAACGAAGATAATAATATTATTGATATCCGCATACATGTTTGTGAGAATGAGTATTCAAGAAAATACAAAAACAATTATATTAACTTCATTTAAAGATCTCACACCATACATTAAGGCAGATAAACAAGAAGATTGCTTAATTAATAACTTCAATCTTGAAGATGAAAAGAAAAGAAAAACTTACATTGCTTATACATTTCGAAACCATAAACATATACAAGAACTTGCAAAATATTTCATGCAAGAAAAGCTTGATTACACCATAAATTGAGTTAAAGAAACCAGTAATCTTTAAAGCAAACACAAAAGAATTGATTGATTAATACTAGAGAGCGCACTAGCTAGCTGATCAGAGATGTATGAATGAACAAAAGATTTGAACGTACGGTTCCATAAACTTCATTTAAGAAGAGGTTACACTGAACATGAAGTCATAAACTATCGATCATTAAAGGAAAAAACAAGACTGGTTAACAATGACAAGAGAAAGAAAGAAAAAAAAAAAAAATTAAAGATGGTTGTTGAAGCAAATGGTTCTCTTCCTCGAGTTCATATGCATCCTGAAAATATAAATAAATAAATCTAGCTTCATACATTAAGAAAAAAAACTACCAAAATACACATAATTTAAAGATATCAAAAGTAGCTTGAATACCTTAATTACTCCTTGAGGCTTTGCATTTGTAGCATTCCATCCTGCTAGCATAATTATGCACCCCACAACCTAATCTACTTCAAACCAAACAATGAACAAAGATTAAGTAACATGTCACATAAATTTATTGATTTATTTCATTTGAGAATTTATTTATACCTATTGCAAATCCAATCTCCGGTTTTCCAGCCTGGAACAGCGCTAGCATCATACCCATAGCTTGCGGTTGAAGCAGCCATCATAGCACTATAATCTCTAAGTGTACCACATCTATAACATGCGGTTCGGCTAGCGTAATTGTGTGACCCGCAGTTGAACGTAGCACAATACCAATCGCCTGCCAAGACTTCGGTTCGATTCATCGCATAAGATGACACCTCATCGGGGGTGGCAAATTTGGGACAATGACACCTTTGACACGCTTCACGTTTCTTGAAGTTCAAATGCTGGCATGCAGCACACATCCAATCTCCACTGCTCATTTTCTGTTGTTATAAGTTTTAAAACCTAAAATACCAATTACAATAAGAATAATCACATTTCAACTCCTTTATTATAGTCATTAAAAATATCAATCTCCAAAGAAAGTACTAACCTTGAGTTTAGGTTGATATTGTAATGAAGGAGTGAAGCACAAGAGCAAAAACAAAAGAAAGATGATATAACAATATTTGAGTTGGTGATTTTCTTGATTGGAACTTGAAGGTTTTATATACTTGCCAAAAGATTCTAAAACATGGGACCCATGTAAGAATTGAAGTGTTAATATTTATTTTCATGACATTTTTGGTGGTGTGTTTTCATATGGTCTCCTTGGAATGGGATTCCAAAAGTAGAAATGTTTCATTCCGGTTTAGATAAACCCTTGGTTCAGATAAACCTTCCCATCAATGAAAGAAAAATCATCCCTACTAGCAAAATCAAAAGATGGGTATTAGTTCTTGATGATAAAGTCTAGCTTGTATGTGAGAGAGAGTATCTATAATTAAGTTATTATTTAACTTATGCGTATCATACTATCATGTATTTAACAAAGATGACCTTTTCTTAAATTTTCTTTTACAAAACATTTAATAAAACTTTAGAAATTTGGTAATGTCAGTCGGAAAAAAAAGCCGCTCACAAACCGGTACGCCTCAGCGTGCAAGATTTACACACGGAGGTTTTCCCTATCATGTTTTCATTCACAAAACCATCGCAAAGGCAATTTCCACAGATTTGCAACCAAAAATGCAATCTTAAACACTAAGTTTTCTAGTAGTACAAATGGATAAACTTAAAATTTTGAAATGTTGATATTTCATAATTTCTAATTCGAAAAGTGTATATAGTTAATTGTATTTCACTACGGTGGTTGATATTTATTTATAATTAAATTATGAAGAAAAAATATAATGGTTACTTTAGAGTATGACGTAATAATTTTCTATATAGTAACATCTTTATGTAATTTAATACAGAAAAAAGAAAAAAAAAGCATTAGAAAGAAAACATAAAATAAATGAGAAAAAGATGATAAAAAGAAGGGAACAAGCAAACATGACAAGAAAGAGGTGATTGGATGAAGAGGCTTGAGAAGATGTATTTCATTGTTAACCGTTAATCCATATATTAACAATTATTATAACTTATAATAACTTATTAAATAAATAAAAATATTAATATAATGAAAAATTTTCAATGATAAAATAATATTTTAAGTTAAGATATGATAAAATTATGTATAACTAAAAACTATAAATAATAAAATAATAATATTTTACTTTTAAATATTATGTTTTAAACTTTTTATGTTTTTTCAAAATAAAATTAATATTTTGTTTTAAACAAATATTTTAAATAATATAATCTTTAAAAATTTTCTTATTATAACTCCCAATTTTAATTTTCTTTTGTTTATAAAATTTTACTTTTTTAAAAACACTAATTTTAAAATATTTTATATTTTGGTACTTTTAAAAGATTCTTATTTTATAAAATTTGTTTCTTTAGAAATTATATTAATTAAAAGATCTTTTTGATTTATTAAAAATTATTTTAATTTAAAAAAGAATTAAAATAATATTATTAGTAATTAATGTGACTATTTAATAGTAGAGAGAAGTAAAAAAAATTTATTCAGAATGAATGTGATGATGTCACGTATACTACCTAGTTATATTTTATTAGCTTTAGTAAACTCGTGTATTTACACGGGTTGAATAAATAAAATATTAAATATAATAATAATTTATCAAGTATAAAACGATATTTTACGATAAAATATAATTGAAATTGCGTATAGTAAGAACAATATGCAATAAAATAATTATATCAACTTTTTAAACTTTTGATTTAAAACTTTTTTTTCCAAAAAAATAATAAATATTTTGTTTCAAAACAAACCGTATTAAAAAATATCATTTTAAAAAATTTTCTTATTATAAATTTCAATTTTAATTATTTTTTATTTATAAAAAATTAACTTTTTAAAAACACTAATTTTAAAAAAGTTTGATGTTTTGTAAAAATTTCTTATTCTATAAAAGTTATTTTTAAAAAATAACATAGATCTTTTTTTAAATTTATTAAAAAAACTATATTTGTTCTAAAAAAAGTTAAATAATATTATTGATAATTAAGTTAATTAGTTAATAGGATAAAAGAGCGGGAAAATTTTTGTAAGAATGAATGTGGTGCCGTCACGTGTCACCTCAAGATACTCTTTTATTAGAGTAGACAGATTAAAATAAGAAGACGTCATAAGATGGATGTGCGTGCGCAGTTCAGTTTGATTTTGAGCTCCACTCGAACCTAAAACCAAATATTTGGTCGTTAAAGAATGATGGCGGATGACAGGTTTTAGTCAATTGATTGCAGTTATATTATTCATTTTTTGCTTAAATGTGGGTCGGTTTCTATTAAGTAATTTGAGAGCTTGAACAATCAATATTAAAGCCTAAGATATCTTTCATGAAACATAAACATTGCATGGTTCAACAAATTTCCAAAAGACTCCACAAATACATAAACGTAGCATGGAAGCTCGCAATGCAAAAACATAACTATAATTATATATATTAATTCATTTTTGGATGAACAGTTATTTTAAGGATACAACTTTTTTTACGACATGATACAAACTGTTATTGCGCATGATGGGGTACTTATACCTGATTTTAGCTCCGCCCAGCTTTTTCTAGAGAAAGAGTGGGTTTGGTCAGCCTTTGTTGCGCCACCGGCAATGGCTGTTATCGCCCGTGTTATGCGGCCGGTCCAAGTTGGTTGGTGTTAATGGTGACGACGTTGGAGGCATCCCTTTTGCTGGTGCTAAGTGGTCGTTGGTGTTTGGGACCTGCAATTGTCGTTGCTGGCAGCACCGATTCTCCTCCTTAGTGTCGTTGATGTTCACGGTTGCGATGTTGCTCTTAGGGCTGCTATTTCCGTCTGGTGACCACTAGAGTTTTCGGTATCCGATGGTGCTCCTAGTGACGGTGGCCCGGTCACCCTATAGGGTTTCTAGATCTGGTTGTTCTGCCATCGTCGACGACCCACCTCCCTGCTGTACTTCTCCGGCTGATGCATGTCATTTCTTCCCGACCTCCTCTTAGTGTTGTCGTCGACAATGGCTTTCCCCATCATGAGCTTGATATTGTTGGTGGCGGTGGTGACGAGGTGAAGGTGGTCGGGTCGATTTGCCCCATTTGAGATTGATTATGGTATCTTGATGGTGGTGGTGACAACAATGGTGATGGTTGTTAGGTCAGTTTGATCTGTGTCGATGATGATAAGGTTTTGCCTCATCTAAAACTGATTTTAGTTCACTATTTTCTTTGTGTCACGGTAGAGATGTCTATGAAAACAAGTTGTTGCTCATCTGTGACTAGCTATGTTTGGGTATGTTGTTTCAATATTCTATTTCAATGGCTATGACTGAAATGCAAAATATGTGTTGGTTGTCATGGCCTGGTAGCCATTTATAGCATGCAGTCACAACCGAATAGCGGTTCTGAGCCCGGTTTGTGCTAAATATTATTATTGTAAGGTGTTTTGTTTTTTAGTGTCCATTTGGCTATGATTGTATTTAAAAAATTTTCTATTCCCGTGGCATGGCAACCCATTATGATCTGGAGTCGTAAGTGGAATTCGTTTTTGAGCCTACTGTTTGGTTGTGATGCATATACAGCTATGTTGGATTATTTGAGTCATGGTTGACGGGCCGTTTATCACACGCACAATGTGCGTGCCCGGATTTAACTAGTTGCATAAATATACTACATTAAAAATGTGAACAAGAGGTGGAATTTGCAAAAGAACATTTTTTACAATATTAAAATTCCGAGAATGCCCCTCTTTACATGATTCTTTTGCATTATTTGAACAAAAAGGCTTATAAGTTATTCTCTTTTTTATTATTTCCACTTTTAGTAATATATAGTGGACCATTTAATGTTAATTAAGAAGGTGAGAATGCACATGTTACATGCATACAACCATAGTTTTCTATTTCTCATTGTTTCTCATATGATGGCCCCACACATGCATATATCTTCATACGTTGTACTAACGTAAAACTTTTAATTAAGGTGTGTCTTTAAATATACATGAACACTAAAGGTGTTCAAATTCGAATATTCAAAAATTTCGCATAGTAGATTTCACTATTTGAATCCGAGATTCAAATTCAAAATTTCGGATTCGGAAATCTGTTTGGAGATCTGAATTTTAATAAAAATTATATTATTTAATAAATTTTATAAAAATTTAATAATTTTTATTGAAAAAGTTTTCGGATATCTTAAGTTTTTACAAAAATATCCAAAATTTTTAAAAATATATGAAATTTCTAATTAATATTTTATATTTTATAATTTTTGTAAAAAATATTTCAGATATCCGAATATTCGAAAATTCTGAAAATCACTATCTAAATCCGAATCCGAATCCGAATCCATAATTTCGGATATCCAAAATTCGGATATCGGATGTTTCAAATTCGGATATTTTTTAATACCGTAACACAATTAAACTATGTTTGGTTAGTTATTTGATTGCAATAAGCTTTAATTATGTTTTCGCTTCCATGTGAGAATAAGTTCCATATGGAACAACGACGCACCAATACAAAATTCTATTCTTCTTCGCCTACGATTATTTTTGTGGCAATAATTCAAATCCCCACTCAAAGATTCAGTCTCCCCTAGCTCATTTTACAAGCAAAATTCATCTTCTATCTTTTTAAATAATATGTTGGAAGTAGATTATAGGGAAGATATATTCATTGTAACATTGGTCTCGCATACCAACTAATATTGACTTTCTTATCTATTATAAGTTTATGAATTTGTTTTTGCTTACAATAAAAACTTTCCTTGATGTCACTCATTCCAGAAGTGGTTTTACCCAAGTGGTTTTAACATCGTAAATTATCTTTTATCCACAGGCATTACAATCAAAACATGTTGGTGGTATTTGAAGTAAACTATTTCTTATGAATCCAATATCTTTTGCATACAGTCGATATGACCAACTGACCAACGATATCAAAACAACATAAAATCGGGTTAATTCGAAATGGTATTCCATAATCCATACCTCCCTTGTGGGTACAAGCTAGAGAAATTATGGGTTTTCTTAATCATAAAATTCTCAAAATCAGAATATACTGATATGGAGGACCATAAAATGGTCACTAAAAAGGTTCCCACTAATTGGTCAATATTTTGCTGACGTGTAAAGCTCTAAGTTGATTCCACGCGTGAGCCTAGATGCTTTGGTGGCAACATAGGATTGGATAAGAAAGAATCCTAGTCATCATACCTTTGGACAAGATGAATATTCCAACACATGAAGAAGAGTGAGTTCGAAAGAATAATGGAGTCATCTGTCCCTCAATAATTAATAATTGTTCAAGAATCAACATCAACTCATCAATCATATGCGGCAAATGGCCGCTGTTATTTGTAATTCCGAATATTCCTTATTTAATTTCTTTTTTAAATATTTTTGTGTATATAAAAATCGATTCATGCACACATGTCTGATGTATGTGTTGTTATAATTTATTTGACAAATAGTTTGTTATTTACGTAACCAATTGATTTTAAACGTATATGTGAACGTCACAATGGTATATTCAAATTTTAAATATATGTGAACATGTCACATATAACCAAATAATTAAGATAGCTAGTATACATATATATAAACATATGTAGTGGTAATTTTAGTATTTGTTTCAGTATTATCACTAGTATAACAATAGCATAAGCATAGTTATTATCTTTCTATATCATCATTATCGTTAATGTTGTTATTGTTATAACCATATTACACAAAAATTCTTAAGTTATTGAGTTTAAACAACAAGTAATGTGATTTTAGATAGCTAATTTGCCCCTATAAGTGTCTTAAAATGTTGATGAAATTACTATAGGGTTCATGTCAAATATTTTTACTTTAATAAAAGGGTAATTAGAACGAACACGTGACAACATCATATTTTTTCTTACTAAATTTTCTCGCTATGTTCTCCTATTAAATAATTACATTATTGATGTTATTAAATTTTTTTAGATTAAAAATAGATTTTAATAAATTAATAAAAAGATCTTTTTATTAATGTTATTTCTAAAGAAATATTTTTTTATAAAATAAAAAAAAGTTTTCTAAAAATCAAACTTTTTTTTAAATATGAAATAAGTTAAAATTGGTGTTTTTAAAATGTAAAACTTTTATAAACCAAATATATTTAAAATTGAGAGTTATCACTTATAGTTTTTACTTATAAGTAATTTTAATCATATTTTATTTTAGAATATCATTTTATAATTAATAAATTTTTATTTCATCTAATATTTTATTTATTTTCAGTGTAATACACGGGTTATTAAATCTAGTAGTTTATATAGTAGTACTAGATTTAGTAAAACCGTGTATTACACGGGTTGAACAAATAAAATACTAAATATAATAAATATTTATTAAGTATAAAATGATATTTTACGATAAAGTATGATTGAAATTACATATGAGTAAAAACAATATGTAATAAAATAATAATATCAACTTTTTAAACTTTTGTTTAAAGTTTTTTTTATTGTTTCAAAACAAACCATATTAAAAAATATCGTTTTTAAAAATTTTCTTATTATAATTTTTAATTTTATTATTTTTATTTATAAAGAATTTACTTTTATAACACCAATTTTAAAAAGGTTTGATGTTTCATAAAAGTTTCTTATTTAATAAAAAATCATATTTAGAAATCACATTAATAATAAGATCTTTTTCTAAATTTATTAATAAAAATATTTTTATTCTAAAAAAAGTTAAATAATATTATTGGTAATTAAGGTAATTGTTTAATAGAAGAGAGAAGCGAGAAAACTTTGCTGAGAATTAATATGATGTTGTCGCGTGTCACCTTAAGTTACTCTTTTATTAGAGTAGAAAGATAACTTAATTTCATTCTTTTTTTTTTAGAAAAATGATATATAGTAGTATTTAAGTATTTAATCAAATATTCCTTTCTTACAAAGATTTTGATGATAACTTGAGTGACCGACTGAATATATACGTGGATCGGTGAAAATTCGTTTGAAGAGTGAATCGCAACGATAACCCCTAAAGACACAAGTAACTCTTTCTAATAATTAGTTTTATCTAACATACTGTTTTTTATTTACTTTAGTTAGAATTAGTTAAGATTTAAAAAGGGTTCAAATAAAAAAATTTTAATTTTAAAAGTATAAGAATTAATCTTAACCGTATATCTTTTTAATCAGTAGTTGAGATCAAAATAAAAAATAAGTTTGTTAGAGGTGTGTTTTATACATGACCACTTTTGCTGATTTTTTTCAAGATCCTCAACTTTTTTAAACGTTCATAATTTTTATATACGACATTATCTTTTTAAAAAGTTACACTATAAAACAAGCGTTTTTTATCTATAGAACAAATACAACATCGTTATATAAAAAAAACAATGGTGAATTCTATAAAAATTTACACCATAAGGAATAAGCCACATATTTATTTATGCTCGTTATGGTGTCTTTATTCATTGTATCTTTTTGTTATTTGTTATGCTTTTTTAAGACGGTGAATTCTAAAAAGAATACAATGATGAAAATAAAAATGTTGTTTATTTCTAGTATATAAAACATAGTGATAAATTAACAACTAATAATATAATACATTGGAAACAATGACAAAAACACACAAATGATATGAAAACATAAAACCAATGATAAAATGACTATTGTTTTTTGCTCGTTATTATATGTTATACTAAACTTTATTGGTTTTGAAAAAACACATCTCTTCTTCTCTCTACTCTAATATAAAAGTGTAAATGAGGGGGACACATGACAACACCACATTTCTACTTATCAATTTTTTCACACTTTTCTCTCATATTTAATTGTTACTATAATTACTATAATATTATTTAATTTTTTTATAAACCAAAATAATTTTTAGTAAATTAAAAAAAGTTCTTTTATTAAAGTATATATAAAGAAACAAATTTTTATAAAATAAGAAGTTTTTTGAAACATTAGTGTTTTTTAAATATACAAAATATTTTACAATTGGTGTTTTTAAAAAGTAAAATATTTATAAAAAAATTAAAATTAAAAGTTATAATAATGAAATTTTTTTTAAAACGATTTATTTGGAAACAATGATTAGTTTTTTTTAACAAAAAAGTTTAAAAGTAGATATTATTATTTTATTACTTATATATTTACTTATACGTAATTTTAATTATATTTTAGCTTGGAATATCGTTTTAAAACCAATAAAATTTTATTATATTTAATATTTTATTTATTCAACTCGTGTAATTCGCAGGTTACTAATGCTAGTTGATAAATAATATTAACTTCATTGTAAATTATAAATTAATATAACAAGAAATTTATATGATATATAAAAAAACAAGGATAAGATGGTTTATTGTTTTATCCTGAACACGTACTAATTTTTGAAAAAACAATGATAAATATCAGTGAAAATCCAATGATAAAAATAACATAAAATTATTTGAAAGTAAAACACAATAATAAAAAATATTTGACACAATGAACTGTTATTAAACATAATGACTTGATGAATTAGACACAATTATATGACGTATTTGATCATGAATTATTTTAAACATGAGTTAGGTCGATCAAGTTAGTTGTATTCAAATATATTTTGGAAGGCTATCAATCAGTTTGATTGATTTTAAAAAGAAGAAAGAGTTTAAAAACAACCTGTTCTTTAAACATGTGAATATAGTTTTGATTAATTCTAAAACAACATATTTCTTTCCAATGAGTCAAGTTGCACCTCTATCGTCAAGCATTTTGAGCATAGTTCACATATAAAATATGCCAATGTGAAAACAAAATGACAAAACATGATGAAGATAAGATAATATTGCATACATTTCTTTAATTAAAAGCAACATAACAAAAAAGCATATAGCATTCTTGGAGCACAAAGAATAGTTTCGCACAACTTCATATACTCCTTGGGGATTTGCATTTATAGCATTCCACCTTACTTGCAAAGTTATGTCCCCCACACCTATACATACCCAAAAATTAGGCATTAGATCAATAAATATTCTAATAAAAACTATGAATGTAGACATATTATTAACTCCAAATTGCCTTTATGTATTATTAATTAGTGTTAGACTATTTATATAATTATATACAATATTTTCAGAACCGGATCGGTCGTCGAACCGGACGCCTTACTGGTTTGGTGGTCGGACCGGTCGAACCGGATTTAAGAACCGGATGACGTCATAATTATATATATATTATATTATATATATAGTTTTATATATAATTAAATATAAGTAATTTATATATGTATTTTATAGTTATATATAAAACTTTACTATATTTTTATATCCAACACACTAATTTATGGTTCAACATTCCGTTTTTACCTATTAAAATCAAAAAAATAAAAAAAATACAAAAACCGGTCCGGTTTCCCGGTCCGACCACCGGTTCGGGACGAACCGGCCGGTTTGACCATTCCAAAACGAATGACACCTAACCGGACCGGCTAGGTGGCCGATCCCCGGTCGAACCGCCGGTCCGATCCAGTCGTAATAACAATAACATTGATTATATATGTAGAAGATATTCGTTTGTAATCTTATTCTCTATATGTAGCGCCCCTTATATAGTCTTATTATACACACAATCTGCTATTTTTTTTGTTCAAGTGCTAATATATTGATCTTAAATAGTAAATTACCATTTGCATATCCAATCGCCAACTTTCCCTCCGGGAAGAACGCTAGCATCATAAGAAGGATAACTACTCGAGGATGCGAATGCCATCATCACATGTACACCACATCTAATACACTCAGTTCGGCTTGCAAAGTTGTGTGCCTCACAACTATAGCAATACCAGTCGCCCGCCAACACCCTAGTCTTGTTTGCATGAGTAGAAATTTCAGCTGATGTTGCGAATTTAGGACATTGACATTTTTGACAAACATCACGTTTCTTGAAGTTTGAATGTTGACATGCACCACACATCCAATCTCCGCTACTCATTTTCTCTTCTGGCAGAAAAATTTAATATAATTTAACGTTTATTATAATTGTAAACAACAATATTCAAGACTAGTGACTATAATAGTAAAACACTAACCTTGATCGAACTGGAAGAAAGTGGAAAGTAACGTATGTGTTTATATGTCAATAAATTAATGAATGATCCTCAGTGGTTTATATACTTGAACAAGATTCTAAAACGTACTGGGGTGACTTGTAAAATAACCCCTTTGCTAATGATGCATGCAATATTCATTTATTATTTTCATTTTAAGTTTTTGTAGAAATATAAAATTATAAAAATAAATAGGTAAAATAAATATTGTATAACTTTTTAAGTTGTCTAGAAATATTGTTCAGGAACTTTATATATAATTGTGTAGCATAACTTAAGTAAACACAACAATGCTTGTAAACTTTCTTTTTAGGAATTTTAAGTTAAAGGTTAATTATCTTACATTATTGATGTTTTGTTGTAATTGAAAGGTGTTCATATATTAATTTTGAAGCAGAGTACGTGAATCAGAATATAATACTCTTGGATTCTAATACATATTTAATAAGGTTTTCATTAATTATTTTTAGTCAAACATATTCAAAAATTGTACTATAAAATCTATTAATGTATCAGACCGACAAATCAATCTTCTAATGTGTGTATTACACAGGTTGAGTATGTAAAATATTAAATAACATGTAAATATATTAATTATAAGAAGATATATTAAGATATAATATGATTGAGTTACGTATTAGTAAGTACTATAAATAATAAAATAATGATATCAACTTTTTAAACTTTTTTTTTTCAAAAATAAAAATTAAACATTTTGTATCAGAATAAATCGTTTTAAAAAATATCATTTTTTAAAAATTTCCTTATTATTAATCCCAATGTTAATTACTTTTAGTTTATAAAAATTATACATTTTAAAATTATCAATTTTAAAATATTTTGTATTTAAAAAAAATTGATATTTTGCAAAAATTTCTTATACTAAAAAAAAATTTGTTTCTCTGAAAATAATTTAATAAAAAGATATCTTTTAATTATTTAAAAATTATATTTAATCTAAAAAAGAATAAAATAATATTATTATAGTAGAATGATAATTCTCCTAGATTGTAAAGTAAGTGTTGTGAAATAACATTTTTTTAATACTTAATTAACGCTCAATAGCCAATGAGCCCTAAATCAACTGGTTTAGGAGGAGGCACCCTATGACTTTTCAAAGTGAACGTCATGGGTTGGAGTCTCACTAGGTGCAATATGCTCCAAATGAGCCAAGGGTTTACCACAGTGGGCCTTGGGTGGTGGGTTTCCCTTGGAATGGTGGCGAGCCGGGTCACCAGCGCTGTCTGTGTTCGCGGGCGTGGGTTGCCTTTCGCCAATGGGTTTACCCGGGTGACAGGGCTTAAATTATTCGTTGGCCGTTCAAAAAAATTAACGCTCAATAGCATTGTAATACCCTATGGCATTGTGACACCCCTATTAATTAAGAGTTTTAGGTTTAATACATGTGTTACCTGAAGGCCATGTAATTAGTGCATATGAATGCATGATCATAACTACACATTCTATTCCAAATAGACTCCTGGAATTGGATTCCAAAAGGTTTCAATCTAGTTTTAGATAAACATCCCCAATATGTTTCAACTCATGAAAATGTTACATCTTCATAATTTATTTCATTTATCTTTCATGAATATTTGGAGAAAAAAAATCCTTTTTCTTAAGTTTGATAACATGCATGGGAAGCACATATGTTTCAATGATCAAATTTACAAAAAATACCCTTATGTATATGATTCCCTCATACATTATTTGACCAAAGGGCTTCTATCCATTTTTCTCACATGATGGCCCACTTGTGGGTGACGTGGACTCCACGTATGCATACACAGATGCACTACATACACACAGACCATATTCATATTGAAACTTGTTAGATTCATATGCACCATTAAACGAGTATGAAAACAATAGAATTTTATTTTGTCTTCCATATAGGATTATAGGAATAAGTTCCTCATAATGCAACACGCTGCTAAATTCCTCTTTTCATATGTCAACCGTCATGTTGTTTCTCGACTTAACAAATTTAAATATGTAATTCTAATAGGATTTCCATAAGAGTAATCTTCAAGTGCAAAACCAATTTTAAATTTTCAAACTATGTAGCCATATGTTCTAAGAATGTGCATGTATTTTACACCCGAGGCCCTGGATCACGTTTACAACTTAACTTTTGTGAAATCGCGGATTCATAACCTATTCAAATGCAAATTAGGGCCGGTGTATTTAGAACGGATGGTCCACCACTGGATATTGTGTATTTCTAGAAGAAACCTTATTATCATGGTCATCCAAATGATAGCACCATTTTTCCTCCAATGTCAAAGTCAAGTGCTAGGATGAGGTTGCTAGTATCTTTTTGAAATACGTCAGGCTTGAAATTACCACCTCTCAACAAAGCCATTCTTTACATTGTAGCATAATTAGTGTTGTCTACCATTCCTTCAATCCAATATAATATCAATAAATCGTGCACTATGCACATGAAATAGATATTCATTTCACCAATAACAGGATTGACTTGGGTCATACTAGTGTTCTTTATGTTCTTCTAACTTGTAACATGTTCATATTCACGAATGGGCTCTCGTCTTCTCTATACATAAAGTTATGCTCGAGTTTTGGTGTCCATGCTAAAACTCTCGATGAAGCTATGAGAGATGATAGTTATATATTATATATATATATATATATTATATATATAATATAGAGAGAGAGAGAGAGAGGGATCTAAGAAAACCACAATGTTATGAGAAAACTAGAGAAACCATGAACCGGTCACATAATTTATAATTTTTTTTATCACTACTCTCTATATATATGTGTGAGTATATATAAATAAGGATATCGATCAAATAAAAACATAGCATGGTTTTTTATATACGTCACACATAGGTTACGTATACGTAACCATGTTTCATTCGACATAGTGTACGTATACGTAAGACTTTTTTTCTCGTGTGTAGTTCAATATATATGTACAAATACTTAAATAACATCTTACAATTAAAATAACAAAAAAATTATGAATTATGTTTATTGGTTTCCATGGTTTTTTTTTGTTTCACATAAGTATTGGTTTTCTTTGGTTTTCATATAATTATAGGTTTCTTAGGAACCCTCCCCTATATATATATATATGCATGTATGTATATATATATTGTATTTGTACTTGTATAGTTTGGCAAATCAAACATACTATGTATCCAATGTAAGGAATGTTAAACACCCACTTCAAGAAAGGAAAAATTGCATATACACACCTTTATCTTCTAATTGCAATAATACTTGAAGAATCTATCATGTCATGTGCTACAACAAATAGCCATTGCTTTTGCAGTTGAATATTTGTTGAGTTTTTCATGTTTCATATCGTTGGTCAAAAGCTTCATCTCCTCACTCTCATAGTTTTCATATAATTAATGATTTTTATTATTGCACGAGTAACTAATAAATCTTGTCAGTTTACAGAATGATTTTAATTTTAATTATAAAGAGATGGAATTCATATTAATTAATTCTAAATCTATATGGGATGTTTGTTTGATTATACTAACGAATCTAGAAATTTTTCTTAAAAGCTATAACACAGTCTTCATATTTCGCATCACGCAAACAAACACCAAATCACATTAAACATTTTAATTAACAATTAAGTATGTTAGATTTTTTAAAAAGTAAAAAAAAAAAAAAAAAAAAAAA
>JACCIZ010000292.1:0-81041 GCA_025506415.1 Flaveria robusta
AATTTAATTTTACCGAAATTTCACATGTGAAACTTGAGGGTAAAAAGTGTAATATTTGATATGAAAAACTGCCGCTTGCAGTTTTCTCTCTTCCCTGCATATACTGAATTCGATGGAATGGTCGTCTTCTTCTGGTTCACGAATACACACCAAATCATAGTAATTCTTGATATCGTCTGAGTTATATCCATTGATTTATTCAGGTGAATCAGCGAATAATTTCGATCTGAAGTAATCTTCACGACTCTTCAGATTATCCAAGTTTGATTTTAATATTCTACAACAACACCAATAATGCGATCTATAGAGTCGCAAACATCGGTTAAGCAAACCTTTATATACAGAAATTAGGCATATTCCCGTCTAGAGGTCGTCCATTTAGCTTCACACATGGTGTTTTAACAACTTTTCGGTAACTCTGCTTAAAAATTTTCATACCATGGTGACCGTATGATTTACACTTTGTAATCAAACCAATGGAATATGAACATACTTAGAATTCTAAACTATGTCACTTTTCTATTTAACTTGGTGCTTTGATTATTTAATTACGTTATGCATATAATTCATAATAAGTTTTGCTATAATATAATAATTATGAGTTATTTCAGTTTATGAAATGAACATTATTACTTTACTTTTATTTTGATTATATATTATTTTTTTATTATAAGAAAACATAGCCTCATCATAAAACCAAACTAATCCAAATCGTTGGTAACGGTTTGGTTTGCTTCGATTTTAGTTTTCTAATTTTGACCGTTTTTTAACAATGATCAAAGACTATTATTAACGATTTTGGTTTACGGTTTAACTTAAAAAAAAACTAGAAGTGCTTGTAACTAATGTTTTTACCTAATATTTCGTAGTCCAATTAATTGTTTGTTTTATCTTCATTTATGTTTAAAATCATATACTATAAATTATCTCAATTTAAAAATAGAACCACAAAATATAAACAAATAACAAAAATCAAATTAATTGAAAGTAACAACAGCAAACGAATTGCATTCTAAACTTATGATAAATTACTTATTAACAAAAATATAAAATATACATAACATTAAAAGTATAACATATAATTACTTAAAGCAACTATACAAAACTACAAATTGAATTAAAAGAAAGTATAGCAACTATACAAACTACAAATTGAATTAAAGAAAGTAATAGGGCACAAAGCACAAGTCAAGATTTAACATCAATTCATTTTTCATGTTTGAAAGAAAATAGCAGTGTTATTTACTATATTGTTGTGCATATATCTAAATATACAAGTATAGGGTGTAAAAGAGTAATTTAAAAAGAAAAGGGGGAAATGCAAACGCTGTTTCATCAAAATGTTTTTTGAAAGGTTTCTTGTTTTATTTTGCCTTATGTCATATTTTTGTCACACACATTTAATTTCCATGCTTAGTTCGTGATCATTAGTTTTGCATTATTTCATTTTGTCCTTACAAATGTTTTTACTTCACTTTTCTTTCAAGTTTAAAGATGTAAATAGTTATGACATTGAATAATTTCAACTACAATAGTAATATTTAAAATAAAAAAATAAGCTACTATAATACATATAATATAATAAGTTAGATTACATTACATATTATCATATTTCTCTTATAAGAGGATAATTATCCTCATCAATCAGTTCTTAATAGTCTACTGTTGTACTACCAATCTCTTTTCAAAGTGTCTCGGAAGGTGATTGAGGAATTGGAGAAAATAAGAGGAATTTCCAATGAGGAAGTGTTAGTGTAAAAGAAAATTTCATTGGTTGGCTAGATTTGGTCACTAATCCAGTCAAGAATAGGGGTCTCGGAATTGGAAATCTTTATGATAAAACTTAGCTTACTTGCTAAATTGGTGGTGGAGTTACAAATCAAATCCCTAGAGTCTTTGAGACGAGTAGTTATGCATTCATTTAACTGTAAAAATATGTTTCTTCTTTCCCTTTCAGTCAAATTTCGTGAGTACACGGGTAATAATCCTTAAAATTCAAAGACCTTTTGGAAATTATAATATGGAATTAGCTCGTATCGTTGAGGTATTTGGTTCATGTGAGTAAATCCTTTTATGGCTGGATTGTTGAGCACTAAATCAACCTCTAAGCTTGGTCCTACCTCTCTTTTTTCAACTTGAAAATAACAAAAGATGTGTGATAAAGGAAGGGTGTTATGAATGGTGACATTCCAGTCTATAAGTAGTTGTGATCAAGAGAGCCTCAATCTTTGACTGAAATAAATGAGTTGTCAATACTTATACTTTCAATCGGCCAAATCTCATAGGATGAAAAAAGGGATCGATGAAGGTGGACAAAGGACACATACGGTATGTTTTTCGATCAGATCTCTTAGGATGTCCTGTAAACCTAGGCACCTTAATGCAGGTTGTTTTGTGCCAAATAAAGTAAATTGTCCTAAAAAGCAAAAAAATGTTGTTGGTATGGAGATTATTTTTAGACAAGCTACCCACTTTTGACTCGTTAGCCAAGAGGGGGGGGGGGTGGTATGATTAACCGGACGTGGTGCCCATTATGTGAAGAGCTTCAGTAATCATCACTTTTATCTTTTTACATCATGTTGACAAATATGTTATGGCAATTCATAGGTGAGTTGTGTAATATTCCAGTCATCTTTGCCTTTTCAATTCAAGATCTCCTCCAGATACACGAAGGAAAGTTTGAGCAGTGTTAGAGCTGAGGCTCTCTCATGTGATTATCCTTGAAGCTATATGGTGAATCTGGAAAGCCTAGTATTATGCCTCTTTTAATACAAGAAGCCTAACATAATCACTTGAAAGAAAAGATCAAGTTCATCTCATTTTTTTGGGTGTCAAATAGTTTTAAGTAAATTTATTATAATTGGGAGTCTGTGCAATTTGAATTTGGTTCTTGTTGTTCGGTTGTACCTAGCTTCTTGCTACCGTTGCTTTTTTTTTTAATGAGATTGCCGTTAAAAAAGATACATTTAGCCATGGTTTTGAAAACCGTACAGGACCGGCCGTCCGACCGTTGGACCGGGAACCGGACTCCAATCCGGTCCGGTTCGGTGCTTAAAACCGTTTTAAAACGTCGAACCGGCGGTCAGACCGGTTGAACCGGTCGAACCGCTGTCGACCGGGAACCGACCGGTTGAACCAGTGTCGAACCGGTTGAACCAGTTGGTCGAACCGGTTGAAACCGGGGCTCGGACCTTTGAACAGGTTTTTTATATATTTTTTATTTTTTTTATAATTTTTACATATATTTATAAAAATAATTATAACTTTATCCGTTCTTATATCCTGTCCGACCGTTTGAACCGGTCTAACCAGCGGACCGGTAAGACGTACGGTTAGTTATCCGGTCCGGTTTTTAAAAACATTGCATTTAGCGATCTAAATATTTTATCAAATTTAGTCGTTATTATAAATAATTTTCCATTTCAAGTCAAAGTCAACAAATTAGGTCCCTTGACCCCATTACCCGACAACTGGCGTTCTCTGGAAAAGTATAACTTTTCATTCAAGTTGAAATGGAAAAGACATTTTTCCTAATATTTTGTTTTCGAGCGTCCACAGAAAAATAGATCGATTATTATCAGCTAAACCGGTTAAATTTTGTTATAGAGTTAAGTTTAATTTTATATTTTGAGATTTTTAAAATTAATTATTTTTTTTAAAGATTAAAAATATCAATTTGCATCCAAAGTTTTATAATTTATTTTAATTTTAATCTAAAAGTTTTATTAGTTTTTTTAATTTTTCTAAATAACGAAACTTTTGTAGTGAGACTGAACGACATATGAAACTTTTGAAGTTAAATTAAATTGATGTTTTTAATCTTTAGAGGAAAATATTACTTTAGTTAAAACTTATAGAGTAAACACTAAAATTAACTCTTTATTATACAGTTTTTTTCACGTATGACTTTTATTTTATTTTATAAAACGGGGCATTATTGTTAAACCATTACTCTCTATTCCTCAAATCTTTCTACTCAAATAAAAGATATCTATAGGAGACACATGACAGCATCACGTTCATTCTCATCAAAATTTTCTCGTTTATCTCTCATATTAAATATCTACTTTAATTAGTAATAATATTATTTAATTGTTTTTAGATTTACATTAGTTTTTTTAAGTAAATTAAGAAGATCTTTTTATTAGTGTTATTTCTAAATAAACAAATTTTATGAAACAAAACTTTTCAAAAGCATAAAAAATTTAATATATTTTTTTGATAACGGTTTTGTTCTGAAACAATATCTAATTTATTTTATGAAAACACAAAGAAAAGTTTAAAATAAAATTTTAAAATTAATATAATTATTTTATTTACTATGTCATTAATCATATCTTACATTATAAACAATTAATATAATTTTATAATTAATAAATTTTTATTCTATTAAATATTTTATTTGATCAACCCGTGTAATACACGTTTACTAAAACTAATTCTAGTATACATAGAACCAACTAAATGCTATAACGATACATGGTGATAGAAATTTCACATCAAATATTTTTTCTCTTTTCTTTAAAAAAATGTGTAAGACATAAAGTTATATACAGCCCTACAAGTTTCAAGTCATGTTATTTCCACATTAAAAGTTATGTGTTTTAAAGTCGCAATACTCAAACACTATTAACAGTTTGATTTGTTTTTACTTCAACCTTTAATTAACGGGTTGGTATCGATTTAGATGAAGTAAAAGTTGTTCCTAACTATTTGACTTAAAACCATCAAACCAAACCATCATCGTACAATTCAGTCCCTCATATTCTTATGCCGGGCTTTTATTACACATGGTACCACATCCTCTCAAATTATCACAAATAAAACGATTAATTATATATAAACACAAACATTTGAAAATTAAAGAACTAATATCTCAGATTTCCCTCTGAACTTCTACTTAATTATAATCCATACTATAATCACCCAATTATTCAAATCATTCTAGTTACTCAGATATAAAATATTAACAATATTTTCCACTCACTTTTGTTTTCTTCTTGAAGATCAACCTAGAACCATCTTTGAGTTCTTCCCATCCCATAAAGGCTTATCATCGCTTTCCATCGTCGAGTGTGGATGATTAGCAGTCGTTTGGTCATCAGACGAGCAATGACTTTGATCAGATAAGCTCGTCGTTGTTCTAATATCGATGGCCAGCCTGTATGAGTCGAGTGGTTGCATGATGCTCGATGTTGTGAGAGGATGGTGGAACCGGTGGTTGCTCGTTTATCGCCATTCCTGATGGTCTTCTGTCAAATGCCCTCAAACCGTTTGATTTTATATACACACTCGGCACAAACTCAACTCTTCCATCAGCTGCATGCATGTAATTATAGAAGTTGCATCAGTTTCTTTATCTTTTTTAATGATTATACTTGAAAAACTACTAGAATTTATACGCTTATAGTTCTATATATTCGTTTATAATTGCATATAATGTATAATCTGTTTCTGTTTGTTTATAAATAGTAGAGATGAATTTGATACACCTAGCTAATTTTTCTCAAGTAAAAAAGAACTTGTGGAAATTTACTACAACAATTTTTCTATATTTTGAAGTACTTTTAAGTGCACATCTTTCATGTTTTAACATTTTATTACAATTCTATGTGCTAAAGATTCATGATTTTTATATTTCTATGCACTTATACATATGATCATCTACTATAAATCTATAAGTATGAAATGTAAGGTGGGATTTATAAAAGTTTGTTAAAAGAGTTTATATAAGGTGGAATATTGAGTGTTAAAGTAGTAATGAAATGATTAGCTCATGAGTTACCTGAGATTGATTCGTAAAAGACTCAAGTCGAGCCAAACTTGAAAGAGTTTCAAACCCGTGTTTCGTATAACGAGCTTAAATAAGCTCAAAATTAAACGAGCCCATTATTTATATAATACAGTACACAATTTATTATTTATATAATTGCATCATAATATTAGTATATATAAATTTATTGATAGAAGTAACACAAAATATGTATTTTGTATCATCATAAATATATAAAAATAATTATATGTGAATGCGAATTAAATAAATTAATATATAAATAATAAATGTGTTCAGTTAACGCTAAATTAGCTGAACTCTAAAACATTCATGATGAATCGTGCTCGAGCTTACGTAAGCTCGATTGTTTCACTACAAATATATTACTTACTTTCACCGCGGGGAGATCATATTGTCAAAATTCATCGGTGAAATTGGCTTCTGTTGGTAATCGGTCAATGATACTTTGTTAGAGAATAGGACGTGCCTAATGTTTTTTCGACGGATAACTAACAAGTATCATGACTAATCGATTACAGACGAACTTTAGTGGTTATTATCATAATAGTATCAGTGACTGATTTTACCAACTAAGTATTCTGTCGGTGTTTAATTTGTTTTTATTTTTAAAAAAAATATTGGCAGTTATGTATAAATTTTAACAAATTAAGCATACAAATCATTAATACTTCTTATTATTCTTACGATAATATAAGCAATGTAATTAAATTAAAAGGTCATTTATATTAATAATTGTTTTGAAACACTTGTGTTGGTAGTTTCAAAAAAGACTGAGTTTATATTCTAGCACGAGTTAAATTAGAAATTGATATAGTTTGAGAGGAGAACTAAATTAGTATGCGTCGCAGTTCTAAAAAAATTAAGAGTAAATTTCGGTTTTGGTCCCTGTGGTTTAACTATTTTAATCATTTTATCCATTTCAATACAAAAGGAATCTTTGATCATATCATACCCTGTGTTTCATTTCTGTAACGGTTTTGGCCCCTGCACACTTACTCTGTTAGTTTTTACAGTTAATTGTGAGGGTACTTTGATCATTTATATTTGAAGGACTAGTTATGTAAATTATATTAGATTAGGATGATTGTTGTAATTTTTTTAAAACAATAAGAAATAAAAAAAAAAACTTAAATCCATCTAACCCCCCACCACCGCCTGCGCCACCCGTCACCGCCACCAGCCGCCCCCCCCGCCGCCACCACCGCCTGCGCAACCTCCAACTCCATCGCATGTAGCGTCACCACCGCCTGCACCTTCACCACCGCCACCCCGCCTGCCCAGATGAAGCGGATCGACGAACTACAGAAGAATACATACACGAGGAGCAGGCGCTGACCGAGAAGCTGGCCAAGCACCAGGAGACGGTGGCCGACAGGGGCATGGTGGAGCTATCGAACGCGGCGTCGGAGATCATGAGAGCACTAGGTGGTGGTGGGTGGTAGTATGGCCCTCTAAGAGACCGTGAGGGAGATCGAGGCGACAGCTAGATGCGAAAGGAGGGGATTGAGGAGCTGCTCCACATGGCGGATGATCTGCGGCTGGAAACCTTGAAGTCGGTGATTCAGATTTCGCCCATGCAGGCTGTTTTTTTCTTGATCGCCGTAGATTTCTAGGTTTTCTAGGGTTTCGATGTGATTAGAGAAATTAAACAAAATTGGTGGGGGTTTTGGGATTTTGTTAGCGGATTTACTATATTTATCATCTAGATCTAGATGGTGGTGGTGGCAGTCAGCGGTGGCGGTGGCGGTGGCGCAAGCACAAGCGGTGGCGGTGGTCAAGGTGCAGGCGGGTGGTGACGCTGCAGGCGTGGAGGTGGAGGTAACGTAGGCGGTGACGGTGGCGTAGGCGGTGGGCGGTGACGGTGGCGCAGGTGTGGCGGTGGGTTAGATTGGATTTAAGTTTTGTTTTTTTATTTTTTATTGTTTTAAAAAAATTACAACAATTATCATAATCTAATATAATTTACATAACTAGTCCTCCAAATTTAAATGACCAAAGTACCCTCACATTTAACTGTAAAACTAACAGAGTTAGTGTCAGGGACCAAAATCGTTACAGAAATGAAACCACATGGTATGATATGATCAAATATTCCTTTTTGTACTGAATGGTTAAACCATAGGGACCAAAACCGAAATTTACTCAAAATTAATTAATATTTTCTAGTTGTGTAGCTAGATTTTCAATCTTCTAAAATAGAAAAGTCATGGACAAGCTAGCTCAATTTGAACTATACCACTTCACAACTTAATAATTAAGATTATATAAAACTTAATTAAAGTACCTCGGGTTTTGTGTTTGTGTGTTTGTGTTTGAGAAGGATTCTTGTTTAAAAAGCCTTGTATTCATTCATTTTCCATTTGGTTTTCGTCCCGGTGGGAGCTCTACCATTGTAAAATACCATGGTTCTCTTGACCCCGATGGCGGCATGATTACGCAAAGAGTAAATGAACTTGGGGAACCCGTGGCTTTCCAGTAGCCGGAGCTCGTGGGCGTGATGGTCTCCCCCCTCGTGCTTCTTTCTCCTGTCTAGCAATGAAAAGAACCATTGCTCGGGATCCCCTTGACAACGCTCTCCTGCATATTCTGCATTCAACATATCACTACAAATCAAATGAGTTTCAAGAACAGATCCACTTATCATTTCTTGAAGTCTATTTACTAGTACTTTATTATACATTAGATCAACGATGAATTTCATCTTATATCTTTAACATCAAGCTGCAACTTCTAGTCCTGTTTGTGAAATAATTCACATATGATTACATATTTAGAGTTAACTATTATTATAAAATGCTAATTAAAAGATTATCTGTGTATACGAGGTTTATTAAATGTTTTAAACTACTAGCTAGATATATAACAAAATCCCATTTTAAGACCTTTTAATTTTTATGATTAAACTAAATGCATTAATTAAATGTAATCCTACATATGATAATATCCATGGCAATCAAATTACAATAGATTAATACATTCTCGTGAACCTAACTTTCTTCTTCTGAAGCTCTGATTTTAACTTTAATCATAATTTCTTTATTAGAAACCTTAATTTCAACTTTAATAGTAATTTTTCTAATTCGGTTTATTTAAATTCATTGTAATAACTCATGAATCATGAACTTTTTTGGTGATGTGCATACTTGATCTCTTGATAAACATTTGCCTCTTTGTCTCCCTGTAATTGGGTAAGCTATATAAATTTGTGTCATGGACACCAATTATCAAGATTATGCATTGCATGTTGTAACAATTTTATATAAAGCTTAAGAGCGAATAAAAAGATTTAAATTAAAAAATTAAAACTAATAGGGTATAATGAAGTACTAACGAGGTAGATCCCATGGATAGAAATCATAAACATGAAGTTGAGGTATGATTCGATCAATATCTTGCAATAATTCGTGTGTTCCTTGTATCTTGTGCTTTAAGTAGAATGTTATCAACTCTTCTTCAGTCGGATAGAATCTAAACCCCCGTATCACCACTTCTTCTCTTGTCATCGATCTTTCGATCTTAATCATGTCGATCGATTGATCCATAGATCAAACTTAACGAAAAAAAGGTTTGTTTTGGTGATTAAACACATATAATATGCAATAGGTGAGGTATGTGTCTGTATATATGTATGTATGTATACGTGATATATATAGAGAGAGGGGGGAAGAGAGAGAGAGAGAGAGAGAGAGAGAGAGAGATTACATGTAGTGATGTAGGTGTGAAAATCACACAAAATCCAACCGAGTGAAAGGAGAAAAAACGTACACTTAAGAAATTTCCATGCATATGCTTGGAACCATCTTAATTCTTTTTAATCATTATTGACCTTCGTAAATTCAATCATCATATGTAGAATATTGTTGCTTCCCAAATTTAAACATTAATATTTGCCATGAGTTTACTAATTAATTTATGTTTATGGCCCACAATGTAACAAAAGACTAATGGTTCAAACCTTATGGTGGTTGTGGTATATCTATGATAGAAAATCTAGAAATTATGTTAAAGAAATAACTTATGTTTTTTTATTACGACAACTCACATATTCATCTAATTCTACTATTAACTACAAGAATTGTAAACTATTCATGCCAGAATCTAAACCGTAGTATTCTCCAAAGGATACATGTTTGATTAAATTTTACCAATACGTCACCAACCCTAGGGGCAAGTAGTTTATGTTTTAATTAACATATTTTTCATGTATATATGCTGTTATTCTTATGTAGATACTATTTTAATACGCTATAGTACTTTTATATTTTAACAATATGTAGAGTTATGGTCCATGGATTATTTATGTAAAATAACATATTTAGATATTAAGATTTAAAAAGTAACGAGTTCAAGGTTTATGCAAATTAAATACCCATGCAAACTTGAATCTCGTTACTTTTAAAGTTTAATACCTTAACTTGTTATTTTGCCTATATCACTAAGATCATTCGTATAATTAACTCAAATATGTAATTCTTATAGTTAAAAGAAAAGTTTGCTGAAACAATATCTTTGTTAAAAACACACGCACATCTATAATTTATAATCGTTAATCTATAATTTATAATTTTTCTACTCCAATAAAATGATAATTAGAGAAGGCATGTGGCACCACCACATTCATCCTTATTAAGATTTTGCCGCTTCTCTATCTTATTAAATAATTACATTAATTACTAATAATATTATTTATCTTCTTTTTAGATTAAAAATAGATTTTTTAATAAATTAAGAAAAAAATTTTATTAAGTTATTCAAAAAAAATTAATAAAATAAGAAAAATTTTAAAACATCAAACTTTTTTAAAAATATGAAATATTTTGAAATTGGGTTTTTTAAAAAGTAAATCTTTTTTAAATAAAAATTAATTAAATTGGGAGTTATAATAAGAAAAAAATTTTAAAGTGACATTTTTAATACGGTTTGTTTTGAAACAAAACGTTTAATTTTTTAGGAAAAAAAGTTTAAAAATAAAAGTTTAAATTGTTGATCTCATTGTTTTATTACTTGTAGTTCTTGCTAATACATAATTTTAATTATATCTTATTTTAAAATATGTTTTTATGCTTAATAAGTTTTTATTATTTTGTTTATTCAACTCATGTAATACACAGATTTACTAAAACTACTATATAATAAAAAATAACTTAGGTGACGTGAGTTGTATTTTTAGAGCACATCCTAATTTTTTTTCCTGCCAAAATAATGTTTCATGATTGGTTTTGATTTTTTTTTTCAAATACAATTAATTAAGTTAAAAAATACACATGTATAGCATTCGTTTTCTTCAGTTTCCTTAATTCAATCCTAATTTGAAATTTAAAATTGAATCATACTATGCATATGTTAACTTTAGAATCTATAGTTGATTTCCAAATCAATTTAGAAAGAACCATTTTATGGTTTTGCTTTCCAAAAGAAATATAAAAAATAAATAGGATTGTATAATACTTTAAAAAAACATGATTAATTAGTATTGATGATAAACTATCCGTAGATTTTGGTCATCTTTAATCAACGATTTGCCACAATCCAATTTTGATTATGGTCATTCAATGTTTATTTTATATTTTATAAAAATCCGAAAGCAATTAATAGTTATTAAACTGTAACAAATATTAATCTGTTTAAACTAATTTCATATACTTTGATTATTTTAGATTATGTTTATTATTTTATTATCAATTACTAATTTTAATTATTAAGAAGGTTTTTTACTAATTTTAACAATGATTCAATCAAAAATTTATAATAATTTTGAATTCAACATCTATATCTAACTTTCTAAATTAATTTATTTACACTAACTAATTGATTACACATACTTAAGTTATTATAATGTTTGACAAGCTTGATAATTATAAATTTTTAATAATTGTAATTATCAAATAGTAAATATTTTTATATTGCTACACTTTGTGATTTTAACACAAATTTCTAATTATCTTTGAGATCCATATAATACAATAAATACAATATAAGCAAATACATTAAATCTATTAAGCTTAGATAAAGATGATAATATTATAAATAAAATATTGTATACAAAATATTATTTAAAGATCTATAAATTATTGAATTTTTTAATTTCGTATTTTCTTATTTATTATCACACGGGTTCTAACCTAATGTGTGTGTGTGTATATATTATATATATATATATATATATATATATATATATATATATATATATATATATATATTAATTTCACGTTATATTTGTGACCGTGTAGAACTAATTGTGTCCATTTGTAAGAATGGATATATAATAAACTGATTAAATTATCTTATAATAACAGTATTATTAATTAATCAATCATGTTAATATGTTGATAAAATCATATTGTTTTTTACAGTTTGATATATTGATTATATATAATTATAACCAAATACATAACATACTACAGTTTGAATTGTGCTTACTTCAGTTCGATACAAAATTACAAACGATGATTTCTTTTAGAAAAGGATATTGAATTTTAAACTCATAACAATACATTTATGGATACCATTCGTACCCAAAGTCATTTGTTACATGCAAATATGCAATTAGTGTCCTTGCTAGTATTTGACCTATATATGGTTATGTTTATTATCAATGGGTGAATAAGATTTATTAGGTAGCTAGGATTTTCAAGACAAAAATTTAAATCTATAGAGGAGGGCTTTCGAATCTACAAGTACTGAAAGTGTAAGTACTATTCAAAGCGTGCAGAGCGTCTTTCATTATTTTATACACTCAAAGAGAAATAAAGAAGATAAGGATGTCTAATAATATTGAGAGTTATAACATACGCCTTTAGGTTTATAATATCATATATATTTTTCGGGTTTTCTTTTATGGAAATACGTTTAAAGTAAACGACTGTATTATTCTAGCATGTCATTCTTTTTATTTTTACAATATAGTTAGGTTATTTGTATATTAGTTTCTACATTCAAATCTCATTGTCATCTCGTCTTTTGTAAGATCATAAATAATAAAACGTGTGAAATCATTGTACGAATGACGGAATGAGAACTTAGATTTTATGACAGGACAATTATATATATCTTTAGAACTAAATACTCACATAATATCATCATATTTGCCCAATCAAAAAGTTAATATCAAACATATATTTTCATTTAAATATTATAATTATATATTCACTTATTTTATTAAATACAATCTGTAATATATAATTTCTTTTTTATTTTCTTTTTATATTCCTGAACTAATAAACTAAAATTGTTCTGAACATTTTTTACACACTTACATTCGAACGTGTCACAACTCAAAAGATCACAAAACTTCTAATCATGATCCTCTTTTTTTTCCCATTTATACCGTAAATTGACAAATTAAATTTTAATTTTATATTTAGGACTCAAATTCATTACATTATCATCATATTACTATATTAGTATAGATACAAATGTGTTAAATACATAACTTGCATCTAACAATTTTCTTGATGCTTTCAAAAGTCATGTTGACTTCCTCCACGACCTCTTGAAGACGTGTGAATTAAGATCACAACAATGGAGTTCACACGGAGTCCATAGCTTACTTTCACCGACTCTAAACCACCATCAATTCAAAGTCGTCTATGTAGACCACAAATTAACAATTAATTATCACACATATTGTTGGGGTCATGTTTGCGATCATAGAAAGATAATATTGATAAGATATAACACGTCTGAATAAATACAGTCCATTTATAACTTAATGATGTATGAAAATAAAATAAAAAAACAAGATGAGCGTATGTGAAAAGAAAGTTATTTGAATAGTAATTGCATTTGCAATTACAAGTTGACACAAATAATATTTTCCTAATTTTAACTTTCTTGTATCCAGAAAAACGTGAATAATTTTAACTTTCTTGTATCTAGAATAACGTGAATTACAAAATGTTTGTTTGAAGGGTAAATATACATAACCAAAGATTTGAAAATCGACTTAAGAAAAAAATCAAAGAAAATATGTACTCTTTATTGCACTCTATAAACATCTAATAAGTCTGAATAAATACACACCACTTATGACTTAATGATGATGAAAATGAAAAACACGATGAGCATATGTGAAAAGAAAGTTATTTGAAGAGTAATCACATTTGCAGTACGTTACAAGTTGACACACATAGTATTTTCATAATTTTAACTTTCTTATATCTTGAAAAAGTCATATTACAAAATGTTTGTTTGTAGGGTATATATACATAACCAAGGCTCTGAAATTGACTTAAGATATAAATCAAAGAAAATAATACTCTTTATTGCACTCTATAAACATTGAATAAGTCTGAATAAATACAGACTACTTATGATTTAATGATGATGAAAATGAAAAACAAGATGAGCATATGTGAAAAGAAAGTTATTAGAAGAGTGATCACATTTGCAGTACGTTACAAGTTGACACAAATAGTATTTTCGTAATTTAAATTTCTTATATATAGAAAAAGTCGTATTACAAAATGGTTGTTTGTAGGGTAAATATACATAACCATAGCTCTGAAAGTTGACTTAAGATATAAATCAGATAAATATATACTCTTTATTGTACTCTATAAACATCTAATAAGTCTGAATAAATACAGACCACTTATGACTTAATGATGATAAAATAAAAAAAGATGAGCATATGTGAAAAGAAAGTTATTTGAAGAGTAATCACATTTGCAGTACATTACAAGTTGACACAAATAGTATTTTCGTAATTTAAATTTCTTAGATCTAGAAAAAGTCGTATTACAAAATGGTTGTTTGTAGGATAAATATACATAACCATAGCTCTGAAAATTGACTTAAGATATAAATCAAATAAAATATATACTCTTTATTGCATTTTATAAACATCTAATAAGTCTGAATAAATACAGACCACTTATGACTTAATGATGATAAAATAAAAAACAAGATGAGCATATGTGAAAAGAAAGTTATTTGAAGAGTAATCACATTTACAGTACGTTACAAGTTGACACAAATAGTATTTTCGTAATTTTAACTTTCTTATATCTAGAAAAAGTTGTATTACAAAATGGTTGTTTGTAGGGTAAATATACATAACCATAGCTCTGAAAATTGACTTGAGATAGAAATCAAAGAAAATATATACTCTTTATTTCACTTTATAAATATCCATCAATTATCATTATATATAGTTTAATGATATATCAAACTAAAAAGGAAAGATGAAAACTTAAGTTAGAGGTTACGCCTTGAGTTACAAAATGTTTGTTTGTTTGTAGTGAGTATAAATAAACAGATCCCCGAAATCGGTTGAGGTAAAATCTATCAATACTAATAAAATAAGGTTTTTTTTGTGACACATGACACAATTATAAAGTTTTTAATTTTTATTTTTCCGCTTTTTTCTCCTAATTAATAATTGCATTAACTACTAATAAAGTTATTTAATTCATTTAAGATTAAAAATATTTTTTTATAAATTAAAAAAAGAAATCCTTTTATAAATATAATTTCTAAATAAACAACTTTTTATAAAATAAAAAAATTTAATGAAAGATTAAACTTTTTTTAAAAATATGAAATATTTTTAAAACTTGTGTCTTTAAAAAATAATTTTTTTATGAAACAAAAATGATTAATATTCAAACTTTTTATAAGAAAAACTTTAAAAATAACATTTTTAAAAGCGTTTTGTTTTGAAACAAAAAACATTCAAAAAATTAAAAATAAAAGTTTAAAAAATGATATCGTTGTTTTATTATTTAAAGTCCTTATTCGTACGTAATTTTAATATCATATCTTAAGATATTATTTTATAATTCATAAATTTTTGTTTCTAACTATTTAATATTTATTTATATTACCCGTGTAATACACGGGATAATAACCTAGTTAAAATATATAATCGTTATTGCCATCTTATAAACATCCGTCAACAAAAGTATCACGAAGGTGTTATACTGTTAACTGTTATATATATAGAGGAGGGATCCTAAGAAAACCATAAAGTTATTAGAAAACTAGAGAAAACCAATGAAAACGGTCACATAATTTATAAATTTTATATCACTACCCTTTATATATATGTGTGAGTATATATAAATAAAGGTATGGATCAAATGAAAACCGTAGCATGGTTTTACATATACGTCGCACATAGGTTACGTATACGTAACCATTTTTCATTCGACATAGTGCTACGTATACGTAAGTTTCTTCATTCTTGTATGTATGCTCAACATATATGTACTAAACACTTAAATAGCATTTTAACAATTAAAATAACAAAAAAATTTTGAATTATTTTATTGATTTCCGTGATTTTCTTTGGTTTTCACATAACTATTGGTTTTCTCATGAACCCTTCCCTATATACATATCTATAACAAATGTAATTAATAGTTATCAAGTGAAATTACGATTTTAAGTTATACAGTGTAAGATTATGAGTTATCTGTACGCATATTTGATGTATAAAAGTGTACAAAATATATATCGATCCAAATGATTATTGTGACAAATAAAATGTATGGTCACAAATCACCTCACATATACAATTAGTTTATTAATTAACTAGTTTTAGTAACTAGTATATTACATGGCTTGAATAAATAAAATAAAAAATTAATAATTATAAAACTCTTTTTTAAGATAAAATATAAATAAAATTACGTATGAGTAAATAATATAAGTAATATAACAATGATATCAATTTTTTCAGCTTTTGTTTTTCCCAACAAAAAATAAACATTTTGTTTCAAAACAAAAAAGGTTGTATTTTTAAAAATTTTCTTATTATAGCTCCTAACAAAAATAAACATTTTGTTTCAAAACAAAAAGGGTTGTATTTTTAAAAATTTTCTTATTATAGTTTATTAATTAACTAGTTTTAGTAATTAGTATATTACATGGCTTGAATAAATAAAATAAAAAATTAATAATTATAAAACTCTTTTTTAAGATAAAATATAAATAAAATTACGTATGAGTAAATAATATAAGTAATATAACAATGTATAATAAAGTTTTATGTTTTAAAAAACTTTTTATTTTATAAAAAAATATTCCTTATAAATAAAACTAATAAAAGATATGTTTCTTAATTTAGAAAAAAAAGTTAATTGTAATTTAAAAAAAATAAATAATATTATTAGTAATTAATGTAATTATTTACTAAGATAAAAAAGCAGTAAGATTTTGATGGGGAAAAATGTGATAGTGTCATGTGTCTTCGTAGTTAACTTTTTATTATATTAGAAATATTGATTTAAACATTCAATTAAAAGATTAAGGAAATGTAATGCGAAGACCAGAAGAGTTAAATTTTAACATGTATCACGCCAAACATTTCCATATATTTTCTGGGAAAATGACTGGAGTTATGAACTTACGAAGAAAAGTAGAAAACACAGAGTCAAGATGCAACATGGAAACGCATGTTTTACTTCTATTGGTCACAAAAACAACAATAACACTAGGGGTGTGTAAAAATATTCGAATCCGAAATATCCAAAAACCCGAATCCGAAATATTAGAAGTTTCAGATATTCGAAATATTGTATTTTGATTCGGATACTAGTTTTGAAATTTTTCAGATATCCGAGTTATCTGAAATATTTTTATAAAAAGTATTAAATAATATATATATATATAGATATAAATTACAAATTTTAGATATTCTTTTATAAAAAATTCATGTATCTAAAAGTTTTTCTAATAAAATTATTGAATTTATATAAAAATTGTTACAAATATAATGCATATTTTTTGAAGATTTCTGATATCCGAATCCGAAATTTTGGATATCCAAAACTTCGAATTTGGATATTAAAATCCACTATAAAAAATTTTCGGATATCCGAGTTTGAAAACCCCTAACAAGACTTGGTATATAGTCGGAAATTCAAACTAATATGGAAATTAATAATAATAGTAATAATAATAATAATAATAATAATAATAATAATAATAATAATAATAATAATAATAATAATAATAATAATAATAATAATAATAATAATAATAATAATAATAATAATAATAATAAAATGTATTTGTCGACGTATAACTATATTCAATTTTTACATTTAGTTGTTATGAGTATGAGACTCATTAAAGTTTAGTCATAATGGTCCAAATCTAAGTCCATATGTAAGGACAAAACCCCCCACACAAATGGTCCTCGTCTCCTCGATGGCTCGATTTGCCATCAATCACACATTTGTTATTGAGAACTAGTAAACCCGTGATACGCGACATGATTATGCATTTTGTTACGTTACATGTGGTTGTCATTTATCAATTATATAAATAATACATAATTTGTATAGCAAGTTATCAACGACCTTTAAAATCACAAATGATAAAGTCCAAACGATATATTTCTTGTAAATCAAATTTTTTAGGATCTAAATTTTAAGATAAAACACTAATAGATGATTTTTTATTAAATATTAGTAGATTATTATAAACCCAGACTACATAAATTTATGAACTTTCAAAAACAATGTTTCAAACTTAAACATGACATACTTACCATGTTAACAGTGAGAACTGAATTCAAACTGGACCATATAATCCAAACCTAAAAAATCACAAGAAAATAAACCCTTCAAAATTTTAACTAGAAAAGATTTAGTTTGTTCATGACCTTGCATAGCAAAGGATTCGTAAATTATCAGTTTGTTTTCCCTTAAGTCGAAAAACTTTTTTTATAAGTGTTAAACTCTTCCTTTATTTTTTTTTTGGATGATGTGGATAGCAAACATATTTATACTATTATAAGCAAATACTCCCGCGCTACGCGATGATATAACGGTTTTTGTTATACTGCATGTAATTGTTTTTAAACAATTATATAACAAATGCATTATTGGTATGGAAGAATTGTCGACTTCCTGTAAGATGTCAAATATCAATGTCCAAACGTTGTCTTACTTGCAAATCTAAAACAATAATAGATTATTCTTGTAGATATCAATAGACTCTTTGCAAATCTAAAACAATAATAGATTATTCTTGTACATATCAATGGACTCTTACAAACCCGAACCACATAAAATTTTAAATTTTAAAAATGCTTTAAACTTGAACGTCACATACTTACCATATTAATACGAAGCACCGGGTTCAAACCTAACCATAAGAACCAAAGGTAAATTGGAAAAAAATCACAAAAAATAAACACTAAACACTTTAAACTTAAACAGGACATATTTACCATGTTAACAAATAAAACCAAGTTTAAACCAGATCGTATAAACTAGAAATTCACAAAAAAATGACACACAAAAAAAAGTTTAATCGGAAAAGATATAACTTTTTTCATGATATTTCACAACAAAGGACATGAAGTTCATGAGTTTGTTTCCCCTTCAAATCCATAGGCCCTCTTTTATAAGTGTTAATATCTCATTTTGTTTTTTTGTTTGGCAATGTAGAATACAAATATATCTATAGAACTATATTGAGAGACAAAACTGTAAATGATGAAATATTTATGCATCAAAAATTATATCAAATGTAACAATATTATTTTTAAGTGTCTTAAAATTTGATCAAAATTACTTATTGTCTCAAAAAGTTGTATTATATAGTATTATAGATATATCAAATCTAACCACCCATTACAAAGCAGTTTTATGCATTTACTGTGTGATCACAAGTTAAAATGACATATGTAAGAAGTAAAAAAAATTACCAAAACAATTGTTATATATAGATTAAGTCACTTATATACTTATTCATGGTTAGTATTATTAATTTGTAATTAATAGTGATTTAAAATTTTATAATTTTAGGAAAGTTTTAAATAAAAAAAAGCTTTAAAACTATAAAGCGTAAAAAGTAATATTGACCATCCATATACTTAATCAATGGTTGATATCAATTTGTAGAAAAAAGTTTGTTAAAAGTGTATTTTAGGAATAGCCATTGTTATTGACCTTTTGCAAGTTTCTTTATTTTTACACGTTCATAACTTTTATAGATAACATTATTTTTTATATAAAAACTACACCATAAAAACGAATATTTTTTATATATAAAATGAGTACAGTATTGTTATATAAAAATATGTTAAATTTTTACGTTTTTCAGCTCATGTCTCGTCATTGTGTTTTTTAGTGCAATTTATTGTGTCTTTTTGTTAGTTATTGTGTTTTTAAATACTATTATGTTTTTCTAAAATAATAAATTTTAAAAAAATATAATGATGAAATTACATTGTTGTGTATATCTAATATGTAAAACACAATAATAAATTAACAACTAACTAATCTAAAATAATAAAAACAATGACATTATTGTGTTTTTTGATCTTCATTGTATATTTTGATTGTCATTGTGTTATTTCTATGAGTTTTAAAAATACATTAGTGAAATAACATTATTATGTATTCTAATTGTAAAACACCATAATAGATAGCAGCAAGTTTATATAATGTATAAAAAAAAAAAAAAAACATAATATTTCAAATAACCATAATTTAAAAATAAAGTAAATGAAAGAAACATTATAATAATAATATATTAATATCAAGATTTATATTAATAGTAATGAAATAATAAATGTTTGTATATATATATCTATATATAATAAATGAAAGGAGGTTTACCCATGTGTCATATGTATCGCCACATGGCACATTCTTAGCAAACAATTGCCACTTATCATTTTATTATCAATATGATTTCATCAAACAATTGGCACGTGATTGGCACGTGATTGATTTTAATGCAAATTTTTATAGTAACTACAATTAGTCAATAATTTCGTCAATCAACTAATAAACTCATTATTATTTTCTATTTACACTATTTAACTACTTTCTATTTACACTATACTAATTACAATTAGCTATCAATTTAATCAATCCCATCCAAAAATATTATAATCTCAAAATTAATAATTATTACTATCTTATCTTATTTTACTACTCTAATAAAAGAGTAACTATGGTAGACACATGGCACCATCACATTTCATCTCATCAAAATTTTCTCGCTTCTCTCTCCTATTAATATCACATTAATTATAAACAATAAATTAAGAAATATATCTTTTTATTAATATTGTTTCTAAAAAAATAAATATTTATAAATTAAGAACCTTTTAAAACATCAAACTTTTTTAAAAATTTTAAATATTCTAACATTGATGTTTTAGGTAAAATTTTTATAAACAAAAATTAATTAAAATTATGAGTTATAATACAAAAGTTTTAAAAAATATATATTTTTTAAAATGTTTGTTTTGAAACAAAGTTTTTAATTTTTTTAAATAACAAAAAGTTTAAAAACAAAAAAATTAAAAAGTTTATATCATTAATTTATTATTTATAGTACTTACTTATACATAATTTTAATCATATTTTATCTTAATATATCATTTTATAACTATTAAAATTTTATTATATTGAGTATTCTATTTATTCAACCCGTGTAATACACGAGTTTACTAAAGCTAGTTAAATATAAAACCATCTAAAATATACATTCTTTCATAATATCATATTTTTACATTTTAAATTTAAAATTTGAATTTAACGTTGCTAAAATTAACTCAAAAATAATATATACCCTACATAATTTCCCTAAATAGTCACCTTATATTATTGTCAGATTTTATATAATTTTGTTATACATATGAAGATTTATATTCTTATTAAAATAAATCTACAATTAATTTCTTTGTTCTATACTATCATTTTGTTTTCAGAATAATTCATTATGGCGTACAATTTGATAAAAGGTTCAAAATATTCTTTATATTTTACTCTATCTTTTTCGTACATTATGCAATGACATGATATATGTCAGAGTTTTAAAAATATTATTGAAGATCATTTTTTATCATTTCTTATCATGTTACTGATTTGGTTTAATTTTAAGCAATAATTTGCCACATAACACATTCTCAGCAAACAATTGCCACGTGTCATCTTCTCAGCAAATAACTGTCACGTGTCGTCTTCTCAGCAATATGATTTCAAAAAAAAATAACAATGAGTTTATTAGAATCAATAATCAAAGTCAAACTATTTAAAACTGACAATTTATGTATACTTTGAAGGAAAATATATTTTAATAATTGTAATAGTTTTAAAATAATATAATCCGACATTAATATATTAAACAAACATTGACTAATACCAAAATTAATAACCTTTCACCTTTTAATATTTTTATACATTTATTTTTCATAATTTATAAAGTTAATCTGCATGTACATATTTTTAACAAATTCATAGTTTTTAATATTGAGTTTTAACAAACGGACATGTTATCTAAGTAAACAAATGTTTAAATTATCACGCTTGTATTTACAAATTATTTTACGTCATTTAATATATGTTAAACATTTTAAGTCAAACAGTCAATTTATTAATTGATATCATGTTTTTTTTTTGTTTTTTTTTTCATTTCAGGAAACTACAATGCAAGAAAACCTTTTAAATTGGTGGTTTCCTAGGTTTCAAAAGCTACTAGCTGAATTAGGTTCTTTTTATTTTTTACTTTTATAAATTTTGTATGTATCTATCTTAGAAGTAGAGATTAAATTTCACAGTAATATTGGAGAATGTACTTTTATCTCTAGAATTTTCATGATATCTACTGATAAAAGAATACCGTTTATGTTTCAAAGGCAATTCATTATATCCGTGTGTTTTGCGATTACTATAAACAAGAGTAAGGGTCAATTATTATCAAGATTTGTTATTTTTTTAAAACAACCAGTTTTTACTCACAAACAACTATATGTTATATTGTCAAGAGTTACAAGATAAGATGGATTAAAACTGGTTATATTGGATAACAATGGTGAACTTTAAAGTACAACCTCATATGTCGTATACAAAGAGGTTTTTAGAGATTTGTATACATTTTGTGTTTTTTCCTATGTATTTAAATTTACCATGTTATTTTATTCTGTATATTTTTTTAATTCTAATGTTCTTATACATTATAGACTTGAATTCTCATAACTATTACATTTTAAATGTATTTTAATGATAATTTTAATTTTCAACCCGTATAACGCACGGGTCGTTAGTCTAGTGTTGAAATATATCTCTTTACTCTAATAAAAAAAAGTAACTAATTGTGACACATGTCACCACCACATTCATTCTAATAAAAAAAATTTCGCTTTTCTCTCATATTAATTAATACTTTAATTACTAATTATTTTATTTAATTTCTCTTTAGATTAAAAATAATTTTTTAATAAATTAAGCAAAAAAAATTTTAATAATGTTAAATTAAAGAAAAATATTTATAATTTTTTTCTAAATCATTAAACCTTTTAAATATGAAATATTTTAAAGTTAATGTTTTTAAAAAGTATAAAATTTATAAACAATAAATAATTAAAATTAAGAGTTATAGTAAGAAAATTTTTGAAAATGATATTTTTTAAAACGAATTGTTTTAAAAAAAAGTTATTTAATCTATATTTTGAAAAAACAAATAACAGTTTAAAAACAAAAGTATAAAAAGTTAATGCCATTGTTTATCATTTATAGTCCTTACTCATATGTAGTTTCAATTGTATCTTATATTAGAATATTATTTTATAATTAATAAAAATTTTATTTTATTTAATATTTTATTTTTTCAACAATTGTAATAAACGGATTTACTAAAGATAATGTATAATATATGGAAAATAAAATTCTTTCTTAATCACCGCACGATCACCGCATTTCGAACCATAAAACCTTTAATTTATTTTTTTTAATTGTTCTTTCCTAAACTCCACCAAAATCATTGGGATTTTGATTATCAACGACAAGTATTCGATCGGTCATATAAACTTGATTTAAGGGTGATTTATACCTCACAAACCTTGATAGAAACTCTACCTCACAACCTTTTATTTGACCTCTGTTTCCTTTGACATCACCGCATAAGCACCACCATAGGGTAAGCGGACGATTCTTCATAGAGATGGCCATCGCTTCTTTTTGACCCGGAGATAACGATATGATTTTAGTTTTCATGCAACACTCTGTTTCGTAACCAAATAATATACAAAAATAACATTTCGGCCTTTCATTGATAGGTTTCAAGACAATTATTCATCTTCAAGCGAACCTGGACTGGTTTGAATCGAAGAGACAATCTATTTATACTCAGTTCTTAGCCGCTATGGATCACCAACGCGCCACCTCCGCAACCGAACGATACTCGCAAGCCCCGAACAAGTGATCCCTGCTCTTCTTTCTGCTATTTCGTTGCTCTCCACTATTAAGGTATCCCTCTAATCATGTTCTTGGTTGATTAGACACGTAAATTTTTAAACATCACATACACGTGTGTGTGTGTGTGTGTAGGGAGGTTCGTATCTTGCCTAAAAAGGTTAAGAAATGATATTAGGCTTCTATTTTTCAATCAATGGTTAATATGAAAGTGTAGGAAAACAAAAATGTAAAAGGGTATTTTGGAATGCAATCATTTTTTTTTTTGACTTTTTTGAGTTTCCCCAATTTTTTTAAACGTTTATACTTTTTCATAATAGATTCATTTATAAAATAAATTGCACCATAAATTCAAGCAAATTTTTTTTAAATTGAGTTTAGTATTGCTATATTTTATATAAAAAAAATAAACGATACGAAATTGTGCTATATTTTAACGTTTTTGTACTGTATTTCATCAAAACAGCATGGTTTTGTATCCTGAGTTTTGTGCTAATTTACGTAACATGTTGTATGTTGTTTTACGTCAAAACAACAAAATATCATGTGTTGTTTCAGTGATGTATTATGTCATTTCATAAAAGTAGCATAGAATTGTGTTGTTTTGCGTCAAACAACATAGTTTTGTGCTGTATTGCATCTTTAGCACATCTTTTGCTTTATTTTATGAAATGTAGCACATATTTTGCGATAGCCAAAGGTTGATGCGAGCGACGTGAGATCTTGAATGGCAACACATCATCATGATTGGTGGGTTTATAGTTTTACAAGTACTTATATTTGAGGTTGCTATAAAAGACTGAAAAGCTTTGCTTGAGATTAGAGATGCAAGAATATGTGCTACATTTTGTTTAAAAAAATGTTAAATTTTCTTTTTGATAGAATTGACCCTTAAACTTTAAATTTGGACTATGGCACATGTCAAGTTAGCATTAATTTAATGATTTTTTAGAGAAAACTTATTTTTTTTTGAACCTTTACCTCTATATATGTATTATTTTTATTTGAACCTCTACCTCTATAAAAAACAAATTGATGTAATTGAATCGACGAACATGATTGCCATATGTCTATATAAAGATGCAATGATGTTTCTATAATAACATAAATATTAAAACCGAAATGGGTGAAAAGAGTTTTTGTTGGACTCAACAAGCTCATTGAAGAACAATACAAACTATGCAGTTATGTATCTATGTATTGCAAATTAGTGAAATTGAGTCCAGCTTGAGCTCAAGCAACAAGATCACATGATGGCAACATTTAAATTTTGACATAAATGTGGTTTGAGATAACATAACAAAGTTTGAATCAAGAGTTTGTCTTTAAGGTGAAGGGAGCATTTTTGCCGGAAACTTTCACCACACCATGAAGCCCACCGGTAGAAATGTATCATGTTAAACCATGTCATGCTACACCACACACCCATATTTAGTGGAGGCACCAATGTCACACCACACCATGCAAAATAGCCATTGAAAAGGGGAAAGGGTTGGATTCTAGAAGCAGCACACAATGAGTTCTCGCCGCGAAAACATGTCGTTTATGCCGGTCTCGTGGCGGCGGTGTCGGGGTGCCACGCCGAGACATGCCGGGAGGCCTGGCATGGGCGCCCCCACTTAAACAGCATACGCTTGACAAAGCTCATCTAAGAACTCTTCAACATTATTACACGATTGTATTATATATAAAAAGTTGCTAAAAATATATGATTTTACATTTATTAAATTAAAAAAAGTAATTTCTAAAATTACAAAATAAAAAAATAAATAAAAAACTTACCTTTATTTAATAAGATTTTGTATTTCTTGTCAATACTTTGAATTTTTATAATAGTTAGATTATGCTCACCAAATAAATAGATCTTTTTGTTATTAAGTTCAGTTAATATTTAAGTAAAGAAAATTTTGATATTCAACTATCAAAAATTTTAAATTAAAATTATTCTTGAATTAATAATTAAAACTTTAAATTATAAAACCTAGATTTTTCAAACTAGCAAAAAACCGGTCCCAAACTAATCCGATCTGGTTTGTCTCGGTTCGGGATTTTGCTGTTGTGAGTAAACTGGGAACTTGTTTTTCCTTTTGCTTAATATGTCCAGACCTTGACAATATGTACTAATAACAAACAGGATACTGGAAATGAATATAGTTTCTAAAGATTTTTACTTGAAAAGCATCAACACATCAAGTGCAGACCGTGAGACGAAAACATAAAAGCTAGATATGTTCTAGCAAACCAATGATCCTCGACCTAAGTGTTTACGATAAGGTACCCAACACTTCATTAAAATGAGAAGGTATTGGGTTCAAATCCCGATTATGACAAAAAAAAGTTACAAGTTGAGTAGTGAGTTATCTCACCTATAGTGGGTTTTATCATAAGGGTGGTATCAGGTTCAAAACTGATCCAGAAGGACTACGAGCTTCAACCGTCAAAATAAAAAAAGATGCTCTAGCAAACGTGTGATAAACACACAATTGGACAGGCAACACGCACAAAAATGTACACACACGCTTTGAAAGAAAAAATATCAAGAAAGAACTTCAAGGTTAAAGCATAAATAATTGATGACAACTCATAATTTACTTATTTGAAAATCAAGAAAGAACCTTAAAGTCAAAATCGAAGATCATTCTTCTTTTTAACTGGCTTTCATATTCCACAAATCCGTGTATGAGACAAGCATATTTTTAACCAGCGAGCACACATTCTATTTTATGCTTACTTTCCTCTTAAAATTATCATCCCTAGTGCAGAATTATCACACCTATGCTCTGCACTATGCGAAACTTAAACACAACCATATAGTTTGGACTGCATCATTTACACCAGAATATCTCTCTGAGTCATTTAATTGGATCATTTGTCCATTTATCATCAAAGCAAAACATTTACAAAGATAGAACATAAGGTACTTGATGAAGTTACAGGATTTTATTATGCTCATCCAGAAACACATGAGATGCAGCAAAGACCATGACCCAAATTATATGCAATGGAAAACTCAAAAGAGACTTAAGTTCAAGACTACCACAAAAACAAGAGTGGATTGATATTTCATTTTTAAGCAAATCAAACTCAAAACTGAATCAAAAGAGATAGAACATAAGGTACTTGATGAAGTTACAGGACTTATTATGAATTTATGATCATGCAGAAGCACATGAGATGCAGCAAAGATCATCACCCAAATTATATGCAATGGAAGCATCAAAAGAAACTTTAAATTCTAAACTTTCACAAAAACAAGAGTGAATTAATATTTCACAAAAACAAGAAATTTAGTAAATCAAACTCAAAACTGCATAAACATGCTTCAAGGAATATAGATTCTTCAAACACTAATAAAAATCTATCAACAGAAACTAGGCTTCCAAATTCAACATGATCTTTCGGAAGGGATTAATCGTGATGATTTGTGGGTGGAATTCAAAAGCGGGTTAGAGAAATGAGTCGGAGTTGTGGATCGGAAACAATGGGCAAGTAGTAAGTAGTGTTTTGTTAGCAGTAGGAATGGTTGCATCACATGTTGCATGTTCTACATGGTGTGCATAAGCTAAGGGGTCTTGGTTATTAGCAGTGGTCATATTCCGGTTGGTTATTAGCAGTGGTCTTAGATGGTTATTACTTATCAGTAGTGGTTTGAAGTTATGTTTATTTTCTTATTAAGTGTCTGTAATTTCCTTTATGAAGTGTTGTGTGGTTTTGCAGTCAATAATATTTTTTTTGTTCCAGCGTTGTTCTTAAATTAGCAGCTTGGGCCAACAATTTCTCCATGTTTATAAACAGAGAACTTGAAGACGAATCTAGCATATTACTTAATACATACAAGTAATTAATGGGTCAGGTTCAATATATAACCAACTTTAAGTACAAAACCATTAGCAGCATCATGTACTTGTACTTAGTTCAAAGTTCTGACTGATATAACATAAGCCATAAAGAAAGTTGGGCAAAGGATTACATAACCATCTTATGTATCACAGTTAAAACAAAATGTACAAGGGTTTATATAATCCCAACTCAAAAGGATCTTTCTTTAAATTCATAAAGAGAAAACTTAAAAAGTAAATCTTGTATATATGATCTTTGGATTGTTACTTTCCTACATACAAGTACATGATAGAATGCGTCTAATATAGAATCAATTAGAATAGAAATCTACAAGGACCGCATAATGAACCACTATATAGTGCTTGACAGAGATTAAGAGTTGGAAAAAGGGTGCAGAACTGCAGATACAACTCTTGTTTTATGTAATCATAGTTTAAAAAAAGATAACAGTATTTATGCAAATCTTGTATTTTTTTGCTTAAAACTGCTAAACCGTATGTATCACAACTAAAACAAAAAGAACAGATGACTATGCAATTCTCATAGGAAAATTGGTTCTTGTAACAAACTTAGGCGAACTTGAAGCACATGAAATGCAAGAAACATAAATCATCAAATTTTATACACTAAAATAGCAGCATAAATTACAGCATAAGAGTCTATCAGATCTTACTTACTACCCCTATCTTGAAACAGAATCAAAATCAAAAGTCACTGACTGTAAAATCATGAATAAAAACCTCAACTTCACAGTCAAAACGCAGAAGACAACAAACAAGCAAACTAGAAACCAAAATTCAATCGAGAAAACCTGTTTTCCGCCACACCGCATTACGAACCAACCGGAGATCCCTCCCTTTCAGCGTCCTCCCGGCGCCTTCGAGAACCGAAAACGTCGTATGCGGTGACGATCCTCTCGCCACAATCTCATGCGGCGGAAGCATCTCCTCTTCATCATCATCTTCTCCGATGTCAACATCCGCTAGTTCACCGCCCGTGTTCACCTTCCTCGCGAACATCGGCACATTCACCGGAGCCGATTGCTGAAACTTCAGCGGCATAGAGTGAGATATCTCTCTCTCCGGCTTCACAGGCCTCGGAATCGACGGAATTAAGCGAGAGGAAGACGGATTAGGCGTCGTCGGAGAACCGATCGTAGGGTTTCTCCGGTTCAACACAGGGCGATTAGGTTTTCGGCCGTTCTCCTCCGGCAATGCCGCCAGAATGCCGAACTTATCCCCTTGCCGGAACAATTGATTGTTGGTGGCAGTATCTCTCACCGGATCTGCCGATTGTTTCTTCTTTTCCGCGAAGTCGCCGGTCCAGAACACGTCATCTTCACTGAAGTCGTCGCCGGCGGCGGACGATCCGCCGGAGATGACTCCGGAGGACGACGGCGGCGAGAAGACGCCGAGAAAGCGGTCGGACGACGGTGACCGCCGGTGACGGTATCTAACGACGCCGTTTGGTTCCATGAGATAATTGATATGGACTAAGTGACTAACGATGCACTTTTGAGTAGATTATATTGTTGCAGAAAGGCGGATTATTCGGTACGGCGGGTGCATCGGAGTAATTCTGGGATTTGTATGATCGACGGTTGAGATTGGGGCTTGGTGGGGTCAGGTGACGTGTGTCTACGTTGTGTTGTGATTATCTCAAGGAGTTTGAGTGGTTATGGGGTGACGTGGCGTGTGGACGCCGAGTGATGGATAATGTGATTGTAAGTGAAAGCGGCCGAGTTTTCGCTGATTTTGACTATGATGACGTGGATTTGGATTATCTATAAAAGAATTAATACGTTTTCTAATGTTTAATTTAAATCACCGTTGGTTACTAGTCCAATCTAATATATTCATTACATAATAACGCAACCGTCAATGTGGAGCTAGCTCACTTGGTAGAGGCTTTGCCTCTTAAAGAGAAGGTCTTGGGTTCAAACTCAAGCAATGGTGTAATTTGATGTAATGTAAGATTAGAGTAGATTTGTCGTTCAAAAAAAAAAAAACATAAGTACGAAACCTTAAGCATTAAATTGGCACGTCTTCATATGAAATCTTGTACATTATTCCGTCCATATTAGTCTATAACATATGACCATCATCACAAGAAACCCCACCTTAGATGAAAAAATCTCATAGGCATTCACATAATATTTATTTCGAAACCTATAATTTAACTAAAAAACATTCAATTGAGAATCATAAATCTGTAAAGAAACATAACGAATCATTTTAAATCTTATACTATTTATTATATTAATATATCAAAATGCTTGTAATTTTTCTCTTTTTAAATATCCAAATTTTGAATTTTCGGATATTCGAATTCGGATATTTTTGAACACCCTTACATATATGCACCCACATTGTATTACATATGTGCATATTTTATAGTTTTTAAATAAAAAGTTTAAGGAGATAGGTAATATAATTAAGGAAACTATGAGAAGATAGAATTAAATCAAACTGTTTTAGTATTACCATTTTTATTGTGTTATGTACATTGCTAATTGGATTTTTAATAAATCTTTACATATTTATTGTTTTTAATAGAATGCTTCCTATATCACTATCTATTAAATTTATATATTATTTTTCAAAACCTCTCACATCTTATTTTTTTATCTTTATCTTTATTTTTATTTTTTTCACACACTTGTAAAAATTTGATTGATGGATGATGAATAGTAACTCTTAAATTTGATGAATTACCATTATAATCCTTCATAATTTAACGATAGAATTTAGGGATGACGAATTTAATGAAAAGCTATTTTTAACTAATTCTTCAAATTTTAACGATAAAGATAGAGTTGATAAATTCATATAAGTGCTCTAACTCCATCATCCCAAACTTAAACATAAATACTTAAACTCAAACATCCATTCAACAACGTATTCAAATAGTTTTTAACCATGCATCAACCATGCAACAATCAAACAAGTCAAACAATTTCAGCCATTTTCAACTAAGCTATCGGCAATCAGTATTCTCCTAATATTATCAAGCGTGTAACAATCAAGCAAGTCAAACAAATTTAGACATTTTCAACTAAACTATCAATTACTAGTCTTCTCCTAACATTATTTTGATATGTACCATGGGTGATTAATACGCGACTAGAAGAATGAACCTTAACTTTGAATTAGCTCTTTGTCAAAAATTAGTTTTTAGAATAGTCCTTACCATAAAGGCTATTGCGATACCATTTTTAGATTATTGTGTTAATATCTAACCATATATGTAAACATTTGAAACTACTATATCATATACAATTTGATGTATTAAATTATTTTATCTTACACGATTTTCTACTTCTACTGTTAAACTAAACCAGATCAATTGTAATCTATCCTAAAAGAGGATTTGATGTACTAATATACTTTGGTATTAATGTATCAAGACCAATTAATTAAAACTTATAAATTTGCTATAAATATTCATCCATCCTCCATTGTATCACCGTCTCCTACTACCTCACACCACCTCTGTCCACCACTTAACCATCATCAAACACCACCTCCATCCAATGGCGGAACCAGGATTCTTTACCTATGGGGTCACTAAATGTTGGTACTCAAAATTTTAAGAACCAAAACATAATTTTTGTGTCAGGTCGGATTGAATTTCTTAGAAACCAATATCACAATTTTAGTTTTGTTCAAGTGATTCAGGGGCGGCTCAACCATGTTAAGGACACAGAGCAAGACAAAATTTTGGGACCCTTTTTCTAAATATATGTAGGCCTGACACGTTAGCTACCGACAACATTTCAGAGTTATATGATATATTCCCTATAGTTTTTTTTCTAAAATTCAAAGTTTCTATTTGTACTTGGATCCAAGTTTTATTGATTTTCATCATTTGCCATTTAATATGCTAGCGATTTTACTTTTCAATGACTTAGGAACTAAATGTATATAAGAGCAATCAAAAGCTAATAGTTAAATCAAATTAATAGAAATTAAAGAGAATTTGACAAACCTCGTGATCATGGGTGTAGTTATCGGTTGGTGAAGCTTTTCTATTCACATTAGACTGCAAAGCCATCTGGGTTCAACTTTGGCTACATCAAAAATTAAAAATCAAACTTTTTACATTCTCATTATTTCATGAATTGAAGTGTTGTTTGTGTGATCTAGCCTTGCACGTACATAATGGTAATTCCTCGACTATTCTTTTAAAATATTCTAGTTTTCACATGTAGAAAGGTAATTCTTCACTTAGTCTTTTACAAGTTAACTATAACACGGAGATAAATTACTATTAAATGAACTTGGTTTAACCAGCAAAGAAGATCAACAAACATCAGCTTATTAACATAAATACAGACTAGGCCTAATGTAATTATTTACCCTTAATTGTAAGCTTTGACCCAATAATAAGGTAAAAAAAACTAAAGTAATCCAGTAACATCAAATTGAATGTTTGATGCAAAAAATATGAACTAAAACAAGGGAAGAATTACACGCATATAGCTTAAACATAATTTTATAGTCCTCACATTGCAAAACATTACACATTATTAAAGTATTGATCACTAAAAAAACACAAACAAGTTCTAGGGTTTAAATCTAGATACCAAACACACATATGAAATATAGATACAGATGCTAAACTAGTAAACTCAATCAATCAAATTAACTCAATCAACCAAATTAACTAATCTAACCTTGAAAGATTTAAAATTTAAGACTTCTAATAAAAAAAAATCAAATAAACAAAGAAATTAGTAGTAGAACCTTATTTGTAACTTGTAAGCAGCCAAGCATGCGCGAATCACGAGTGCCGAGTGGTAAGCACTATGCAACCACGAGGTGCGGCGGTGGTCAGTAGGCATGTCAGTGGACGGTGGTCGCCGGTCAGTACTCGGTAGCAGCAGCACGCAGCAGAATGCCGAGGGGATCGGATGTCCAGCGTCTAGGGGGAGCCGCTCGTTTGTGGGGGGAGGGTTTGAATTACGGTAAAATGTTTAGCATTAAGGGTATAAATGTAATTTTACCAGTTAAAAAAGAGGTTTTAAAAAAATGGCCCTTGTAAGGGCCGAACTCGCGACATAAGGGATGCATGTCACTTCACCAAGAGCGCGTAACCAGTAGGCTAGGACAATAATTCAAGTATATTTTGAACTTTATTATATTTAGGGGTCACCTTCTGAAAAACTATGGGTTCACACAATCTTTCGGTATTATAAGATACACTACTCGCTCAAAAATCAATGGAGTCACTTGACCCATTCCCGTAGCCTTGGATCCGCCCCTGGTGGTGGCGGTAGAGTACTGTGGTAGCGGTGGTGGAGAACTGCGGTGGTGGTGGCGGCGGTGGTGATAACTACGGTGGTGAACCTGTTTGTGTTTCTGTGTATAAATGGGTGTATACATATATTACATATTATATTAATATTATATATGTAATATTATATATATTATTTAATTAAAAAAGTGGGTCCATATATATTATATATTTTATATATTTTATCTTGTAGTTAGGGGTAAAAATGTCTTTTTACAATCAGTTAACTAAAAAATTTAGCAAAAGTTAGTGACAGTGACCAATCGTGTTACGAGTTGACAAACAGTAAGGATCAATCATGTGGTTTCTCAAAGTTATGACCAATACTGTAATATAAGCAAACCACAGGGACCAATCATGTAATTAACTCTAGTAAAATAATATAACTTTTATATAATGAGGGCACTTGATGCAAATGGGCCCTTGCATAAAAATTTCTTGAATTAAGCTACTGCAATAAGCCAATAACGATTAGAGCCTCAACTTGGGCCAAACTAGAAAAGAATTCGAAAGTTTTTGTGGGCTTATGGGGGTGTCTCCCCAGTCGGCAGGTCCTGCTACACTATATTAATCCGCCCCAAATACTATCTTCTTGTGGCGTTAGGGTCTTAAGAGGTTCATTACGGTAACATTAAAAATTAAATTACAAACACAATGATTTATTATTTATTTTAAATTAAATTAAGGGGCGCCACGTGTTATGAATGAGGCCATTTCTGTGCGTAAGATAGAGTGAAATTAGATCAAATAAATAATGTGACACTTATATGAAATTAAAAAGCACGAGAGTATACTTAATTATTTAATATCTATTTAATGTGTTAATTATACTTATACTTAAAAGGCAAGGTTGGTGGGGTTGCCACCGGGCTTGCCACGTGTCAACCTCTCATCTGTTGGTTGGTTTTTTAATTTGTTTTTTTCTTTTTCTTTTGAATTTATCATGTTTTAATTTATTTTATATAAACAATCTTTGAAACCATTCATAAAAGTCTTTGTTGTCAAGACAGTTTAGTCATTTTTCCTCTACACTCTTCACCTGGGATCAAGCCTTAAACTTCCCTTTTCTAGCATTTTCATTTTATTTTCGGTTTTGTTGTTTTTTCCTTTTATAGATTACATTTTTCTTTCTTTTTCAAAATTAATTCATTTATTTGTTACTATTTTTTGACAAGTTTGTTGTTTCAATGCTAAGTTCTGTTTACGTAGTAACATGCGAGACATAATACATTTTTTTACCCGTGTTTTGATCTCCAAAACCAAGCCACACAACGTCATATGTTTCTTGCAACGTTCGTAACAAAGTTTGCAAACGTGTTTTTAACCACGCTATTTTAAAAGAAAAAGTAATGTTTGAATTTATTTACGATTTGGGCACACAAACCAAATAATTCTTAAAAATTTAAGCAACGTTCTCTTCAACACGGGAGTTTGCGCAAACGTTTCAATGTTTTTGTCGAGTCAAGTTTTTGTTGAGATATAATATACTATATATAATTATGACGTTATCTAGTTATTAAATCCGGTCCGACCATTAAACCAGCAAGACGTCCGATTTGACATCCGATTCGGTTCTGAAAACTTTGATTAGAAACCAAAATATTTGTTAAATACAACAAACTTGATACCGTAATGATTGTCTTTCTGTTTTTTTAATAATTAATAAAATAGTGAGCCATTTAATTTGGTATGTGTGATTTATTTAAAGAAACGATCCTGTAAATGAAATCACCGAGAGATTTGATATGATGAACGTTGGACTCTCATCGTTTATAAATGAAACCTTCCATACGTAAACCCCAATTAAACCCTCTCTCCACTCACATTTCTCCGGCCACTTCCCCACCGGACCAACAAATCCTCCGGCGTCACCGTCACAAACCGCCGTTGAACCGTCGCTGCTCATCCTCACTCCTTTTTTCCGGTGATTTATCTGTTTTCTCCCGCAACCAGAGCAACAAGTCCTCCGGCGCCACCTTCACAATGGCTGTTGAACCGCCGCCGCTCTTTGCGTTTCTCCGGTCGTCGGTCAAATCGGAATCGTCTATTCTTACTCCGGCGACTTCTCTACCGTCACAAACGCCTGTTGAACCGCCTCCGCTCTTCCTTCGCGATTCTCCGACTAGGTTTTGGTCGATCGGAATGTTGTTCTCTGTTTCTGTTCTCGTTCATTCAATCTGGTAACGCAATCAAACCTCCTCTTACACACACACACACAATATTAGAACATTGTGTCGACTTAATTTGATTGTAAATACCTAGGGTTAGAACATCAACCAATTAACTAACACTTACAAAGGCTGAAAAAGAGGCATTATTGTCCTGTTCACTTAGATCATGATGATTCAGTGGCATTTCTACCTTTTAGTTGTTTTTACTAACACATTGCCTTTACCTTACTCTATATAATCTTGACATGATTTGGATAACAGGATTTTCAAGAGGGTATTGGAGCTCTGATATATAACTTCTCAATCTTAACACTTACAAAGGCTGATCGTGTTATTGTGTTTGATCCCTCTTGGAACCCGAGGTTGAAAAAGAGGCATTATTGACCTCTTCACTTAGATCGTGATGATTCTTACCAAATTTTAGTTGTTTTTACTAACACATTGCTTTTACTTAATTGCATATAAATTTGACATGATTTTAATAACAGGATTGTCAAGAGGGTATTGAAGCTCTGAGATTTCTTTTTACTACTCAAGTTGGTAGTCGTATACTTTACACTTACAAAGGTTGCTCTGTGTTAGTGGTTGATCCAGATGGAACCCATGGTTGAAAAAATGCATTATTGTCCTTTTCAATTAGACCGTGATGACTCTTACAAATAAAGTGACAATTCTACCTTTTAATTTCTTTTTTTTTTTTGCAGCAATAATCAAAGTGTTAATTGGGTATGTTTTTGAATCTTCAACTCTTCTTTAGTTGTAGTAATCCACTCCCACTCTTTTTCACGCTTCGGGTTATTTTACATGGCATTTCTAGTATTGTATTGACAACGAGCTCTTTCAAGTATAAATCTTCTTACCAGGCATGCTTATGAATCTTCAATTATCCTTTAATTGTACTAATGGACTACCATTCTTTTTTAATCTCATAGTCTTGTTATGACAACCTCGATAATATGTTAACAAGGTATATTTTTCATTCTGTACTATTCTTCTGTATATGCGATACTGATGATCGACTCTTCTTTTCCTCACGTTTCAGGTTTTTTTCATGGCACTCCTACTCCTGTATTGCTGTGAGGTCTTTTAAGTTTCAAGCTTTTAATCAGATATATTAGTGAATTTTCAATTCTGTAGTCGTACTAATCTACTACGAGTTATTTCATGTTTCAGGCTACTTAAGTTGTGATAATCGATTACCAATTTTTTTTTTTTCAAATTTCAGGCTCTTTACACAATTTTTATACCCTCCTACTACAAGCCGGGTAATATCTTAACAAGTTATGTTTTATTACTGTTCTTCAGTTCTACTAATGGACTCACTCTTTTTCAAGTTTCAGGATTTTTTAGATAGTGTAATTGTCTCCTATTCTTGGCCAAGCTCTGTCTAGTTTTAAGCTGTTTAGAGGTAATCTTCAATTATTCTTTAGTTGAAGTTATAGACTCCCATTCTTTTTTATTCTTTTTTATGTTTCAGGCTATTTTGCATGGCACTTTAAGGTTTATGTTAGGAACGAGCTCTCTTATGTTTCAAGCTTTTTACTAGGTATGTTCATGAACTTTCACTTCTTCAGTTGTAGAATTGACTCCCATTCTTTTTTAAATTTCATGCTTTTTTACTCAGTTCTCATAGTCTTCTGTTGAAAGTCCGGATAAGATGCTAACATGGTATGTTCTTCAATACATACTTTTCTTCAGTTATACTATTCGACTTTCATTCTTTATAAAGTTTCAGGTATATTTAGATGGTACACGCAGTCTACTATTCCCAACCAAGCTTTATCGAGGCATGTTTTGAATTTTCAATCCTTCATTTGCACTCCTACTCTCTTGTTAATAACTAGCTCCTTCAAGGACAACCTTATGAATTTTCAGTTCTTTCACTTGTACTAATCTACTACCAATATTTTTCAAATTTTAGGCTTTTTACATGATTATCCTAGCCTCCTATTTGATAGGTATGCTTATATTCAGTATTTACTTTTCTTCACTTATACTAATTGACTCTCACTCAGTTTCAAAGTTCTAGCTCTTTTAGATGGTATGGACGACCCCTATTCTAGGAGTGTTGATCGGGTTAGTTAATCGGTTTTCGGGTTAATCGGTTCGGGTTATTCGGGTTTTTTAATGTTGAAAGTCTACCCGAAACCCGACCCAAATAACAATCGGTTTAATCGGTTTCGGGTTGTTCGGGTAACAGGTTGTTCGGGTCGGGTTTCGGGTATTAAACAATAGACTTAATTTAATTTATTTTAGTGAGTTTTCATTTGAAATTTTATAGAATTAGTGGACTAAAATTAGTTACTTCTATAAGTTATGAAATGTGCTTAAATATATATTTGTATACTAACAATTTGATCAATTTAGACAATCTAAACAAATGTATACATACAATTTACTTAATTATAATATGGGTTGATCGGGTTATTTGGATTTCTGGTTAATCGGTTCGGGTTTTTCGGGTTTTTGAGGTTTGAAAGTCTATCCGAAACCCGACCCGAATAAGAATCGGTTTAATCGGTTTTCGGGTTCTTCGGGTAACGGGTTATTCGGGTCGGGTTTTTTCGGGTACGGGTGAGGTTGGTTCGGGCGGGTTAATCGGGTACGGATAAATCGACGGGCCTACCCTATTCTTAGCCAATCGCTGCCATGTTCTAAGCGTGTACAAGGTATGTTTTTGAATCTCTAAATCTTCTTTAGTGCTATTGATTGACTCCCACTCTTTATCATTCTCTATCATGTTTCATACTTTTTTTACTCAACAGTCTTTTTCAAAAGTATACCTGTCTTTTTCATATCAGCAGCATGCTGTTTCAAGTGTTAAGCTTTTTACCAGGTATATTCTTCAATTTCACTTCTTGAGTTGTACTAATTGACTGCTAGTCTTTTTCAAATTTCAGGCTTTTTTCACGGCTCTCTTAGACTCCTCTTGACAACCCGCATAAGATGTAAAAATGTGCAGTCCCCTGTCCCAGCCAAGCCCTATCAAGTTTAAAGATATTTACATGCTATATTCTTAAATCTTCTATTCTTCTTTTGTTGTACTCATTCATGTTTTTGGTTTTATTTTTCACGCCACTCCTACTCTTGTATACACAGTGAGATCTTTCACAGGTTCAAGCTTTTTACCCTGTATTTTTATAAAATTTTAAATTCTTTAATTGTACTAATAGACCACGAATCTCTTATAAAGTTTATGTTTTTAACACGATTCCTCCTATTGAGAACCTGATAAGATGTTAACTTGGTATATTTATTAAATCTTTACTTTTCTTAAGTTATTCTATTCAACCTTCACTCCTTTTCAAGTTTTAGGCTTTTTTAGATGATACGCATAGTCTTCCGCTCACAGCTTTTAAGCTGTTTACAAGGTATGTGTTTGAATCTTCAATTCTTCTTTAGTTGTACTGATTGACTCCTATTCTTTATCGTGTTTTAGGCTTTTAACACAATACTCCAAGTCTTATATTGATAGCAAGCTCTTTCAAGCTCTATGCTTTTTTGTTCTTCCAGGCTTTATCTTCTTAAGTTTTACTAATTGAGTACTACTCTTTTTCTTGCAGACTTTTTTATGGTTCTCATAGTCTCCTATTGATATGACGGCCTGGATAAGATGTAAATGAGGTGTGGTCTTTGATCAATGATTTTCTTTAGTTATTCTGAGCAATTCTTAATTTTTTTTATAGTTTTTTCTTTTTTAGACTACGCATATTCTATCTCCTATTCCCAGCAAGCTCTGTCAAGTTGTAAGATATTAACGAGGTATGTTTTTTGAATATTCAGTTTTTCTTTAGCTGTACTAATTGATTGCTACTCTTTTTATTATTTTATATTTTTTGTACATGGCACATTGGCACTACTAATTTCATATGTTCAGATTTTTTAAGTTGTGGTGTTAACTTCGTATGCTTTTGATTTATTAATTCTTCTTTGTTGTCCTAATCGACTCCTCTTTTTTGTGTTTTAGGTTTTTTTTACATGGAGCTTTTATGTTTAAATTTATTGTTGTGTTTAACGAATACCGATTTTTTTTTTCAGAATTCAGGCCTCTTACATGTTTATCATAGCGTCCTATATGATAGCACGGATAAGATCATAACGAGACATGTTTTATTCAATGTTTACTCTTCCGTTCTACTAATGGACTCTCACTCTTTTTCAAGTTTCAGGCTTTAAGATGGTATGACTACTCTTATTCTCAGCTAAGCCCTGTCATGTTTTAAGCTGTTTAGAGGTACCTTTGTTCAGCTATTATTCCGTTGTACTTATAGACTCCCATTCTTTTTCATGTTTCCGGCTATTTTACAAGACACTCCAAGGCTTATATTTGGAACGAACTCTCTTGTTTCAAGGTTTTTACTTGGTATGTTTGTGAACTTTCAGGTCTTCGATTGTACGATTGACTACCACTCTCTTTTAACTTAAGGATTTTTACACTGTTGTAATGGACCTTATATGATGGTCCGGATAAGATGTTAACGAGGTATACTCTTCAATCTATACTTTTCTTTGTTTATACCGTTCAGCTTTCAAGTTTTCTGAGGTTTAGGTACTTTTAGATGGTTAGTCTAGTACTTCCAGCCAAGCTCTATCAAGTTTAAGATATTAACGAGGTATGTTTTTGAATTGTCATTTTTTTTAGTTTACCAATCAGACTCGCTCTTTTTTGTTTCAAGTTTTTTATCGTATCGACACCGAGCTTCTTCAAGTTTTAACCTTTTAGCACGTATGTTTATGAATTTGCAATTCTTCTCCTGTACTAATCGACTACGGGTCTTTTCAAATTGTAGGCTTTCTACACGATTATAACAGCTTCCTGCTTTAACAGCCTGGATAAGATCTTAGCAAGGTATGTTTTATTCAGTATTTACTTTCGCTACTTATACTAATTGACACCCACTTTGTTTAAAATTTCATGGTTTTTTCACGATTCTCTTAGGATGCTCTTTGACAGCTTGGATAAGATGTTAATGAGGTATGTTCGTTTGTCACTCATAATCTCCTATTCCCACCAGTCAAGTTTAAGATGTTATCGAGGCATGCTTTTAAATCTTCAATTCTTCTTTAGTGGAATTAATTGACTCCCCTTTTTTATGTTTCAACTTTTTCACACAGTTTTAAGATGTTAACGGGACATGTTTTTAAATCTTCAATTCTTCTTTTTTTGAATTATTGACTTCCCTTTTTCTATGTTTCAAGTTTTTCAGACGACACTCCTAGTCTCGTATTGATAGTGAGCTGTTTCAAACTTTAAGCTCTTTACCATGTATGGTTATGAACTTTTAAATCTTTAATGGTATTAGTTTGCTACCAATCATCTTTTAAGTTTCTAGCCTTTTACGTGGTTTATCATAGCATCTTATGTGATAGCATAGACAAGATCTTAACGAGACATGTTTTATTCAATGTTTAGTGTTCTGTTCTACTAATGGACTCTCACTCTTTCAAGTTTGAGGATTTAAGATGGTATGACTATTCATGTTCTCAGCTAATCCCTGTCATGTTTTAAGCTGTTTAGAGGTACTTTTGTTTAGCTATTCTTTCGTTGTACTTATAGACTTCTATCCTTTTTCATGTTTCCGGCTATTTTACATGACACTCCAAGGCTTATATTTGGAACAAGTTCTCTCACGTTTCAAGGTTTTTACCAGGTATGTTCGTTAACTTTCACGTCTTCGGTTGTACGATTAACTATCAGTCTCTTTTAATTTCAGGATTTTTACACTGTTCTCAGAGACTTCCATGATGGTCCGGATAAGATGTTAACGAGGTATACTCTTCAATCTATACTTTTCTTCAATCTGGTACTCCCAGCCAAGCTCTACCAAGTTTGAGATATTGACGAGGTATGTTTTTGAATTGTCATAATTTTTTTTTGTTTACCAATCAGACTCAACTCTTTTTTGATTCAAGTTTTTTCTCCTACTCTCGCATCGACACCGAGCTCCTTCAAGTTTCAAACTTTTTAACTATGTATGCTATGAATATTCGATTCCTCATTTGCACTCGAACTCTCGTATTAACAATAAGCTCTTTCAAGTTTCAACCTTGTAAACAGGTATGTTTATGAATTTGCAATTCTTCTCCTGTACTAATCGACTACCGATCTTCTCAAATTGTAGGCTTTGTACACGATTATAACAGCTTCCTGTTTTAACAGCCTGGAAAAGATTTTTGCAAGGTATGTTTTATTCAGTATTTAGTTTTGTGACTTATACTAATTGACACCCACTTTGTTTCAAATTTCATGGTTTTTTTCACGATTCTCTTAGTCTGCTCTTTGACAGCTTGGATAAGATGTTATTGAGGTATGTTTGTTTATTACTCATAATCTCCTATTCCCACCTGTCAAGTTTAAGATGTTAACGAGACATGTACGTTTTTAAATCTTCAATTCTTCTTTAGTGGAATTAGTTGACTCCCCTTTTTTTTATGTTTCAAGTTTTTCACACAGTTTTAAGATGTTAACGGGACATATTTTTAAATCTTCAATTCTTCTTTTTTTGAATTATTGACTTCCCTTTTTCTGTGTTTCAAGTTTTTCACACGACACTCCTAGTCTCGTATTCATAGTGAGCTGTTTCAAACTTTAAGCTCTTTACCATGTATGGTTATGAACTTTTTGTTCTTCAGTGGTATTAGTTTGCTACCGATCATCTTTTATGTTTCTTGCCTTTTACATGGTTTATCATAGCGTCTTATGCGATAGCATGGACAAGATTGTAACGAGACATGTTTTGTTCAATGTTTACTGTTCTGTTCTACTAATGGACTCTCACTCTTTCAAGTTTCAGGATTTAAGATGGTATAATTACGCTTGTTCTCAGCTAACCCCTGTAATGTTTTAAGCTGTTTAGAGGTACTTTTGTTCAGCTATTCTTTCGTTGTACTTAGAGACTCTTATTCTTTTTCATGTTTGTGGCTATTTTACATGACACTCCAAGGCTTATATTGGGAACAAGTTCTCTCATGTTTCAAGGTTTTTACCAGGTATGATTGTTAACTTTCACGTCTTCGGTTGTACGATTGACTATCACGCTCTTTTAATTTCAGGATTTTTACACTTTTCTCATAGACTTCTATGATGGTCCGGATAAGATGTTAACATGGTATACTCTTCAATCTAGTACTCCCAGCCAAGCTCTATCAAGTTTTATTGACGAGGTATGTTTTTGAATTGTCATTTTTTTTTGTTTACCAATCAGACTCACTCTTTTTTGTTTCAAGTTTTTTCTCCTACTCTCATATTGTCACTATGCTCCTTCAAGTTTCAAACTTTTAACTATGTATGTTATGAATATTCGATTCTTCATCTGCACTCGAACTCTCGTATTAACAACAAGCTCTTTCAAGTTTCAACCTTGTAAACAGGTATTTTTATGAATTTGCAATTCTTCTCCTGTACTGATTGACTAGCGATCTTTTCAATTTGTAGGCTTTGTAACATGATTATAATAGCTTTTCCTGTTTTAACAGCCTGGATAAGATCTTAGTAAGGTATGTTTTATTCAATATTTAGTTTTTGATACTTGTACTAATTGACACACACTTCATTTAAAATTTCTCGCTTTTTTCACGATTCTCTTAGTCTGCTGTTTGACAGCTTGGATAAGATGTTAATGAGGTATTGAGGTATGTTCTTTTATCATTTTTAAATTTCTAGCCTTTAACAGGATTATCATACTATCATACTCTCCAATTTACAACCCATATAAGATGTTAACGAGGTAGGTTTTTCTATCTGTACTTTTGTTTAGTTATATTATCTGACTCTTAGTTTATTAAAGTCTTAGGTCTATTTAGACGGTACACATAGTCTCTTATTCAGAGCCAAGCTATGACATGTTTTAAGATGTTAGCAAGATATGTATTTCAGTCTCCAATTCTTTTTTAATTGTACTAATCGACTTCCATTCTTTTTCGGGTTTCGGGTTTTTTACAGGGCAATCCAACTTCTTTATTGACAGTGAACTCGTTCATTTTAACCATGTGTGTTTATGAGTTTTCAATTCTTCAAATTTACTAATGTTTTCTATGTTTCAGGCGTTTTACACGATTCTCATAGTCTCTTGTTTGACAACCCAAGTAAGTTGTTAAGAGGTATGCTCAATTCAATCTTTCTAGTTTCAATCTTTTTACCACGCATGTATAAATTTCCCCACCTCTTTAATCAAATATTTGACGTCTTTGATATATTTAGAACAGTTACAATCAAACAAGAGATTTCGATCATAAAATCAATCTGGGAAGCTTTCATTACCTCGAAAGAAAACCATGTATAATTTAGTAACGATGACTCGATATGTATGCTTAACAGGCTTAATAACTAAACTAGAGAATTTTGACTTAAAGTCTAACTAATTAAATCTAAATAATAATAAATATTAGATAGACTTATTATTTCAAAAAGATTACCGCCTGCTCTTACCCCTCTAGTCTTGATTTTGATTGGACAAATCAACTCCAAGCAGTTGAATCTCTTGGAACTTGACTTTTGATAGTATCCTTTTCTATGAGATTAGTCTTGCGTGTGACAATGTTACGTCTTTCTTGATCTTGCACATCCATTTTAGGTTATACTATTCGACTTTCATTGTTTATAAAGTTTCAGGTATTCTTGAGTTGTACTAATTGACTGCTTGTCTTTTTCAATGTTTATTGTTCTCGTTCATCCAATCTTGTAACGCAATCAAACCTCCTCTTACATACACACAATACTAGAACATTGTGTCGACTTAATTTGATTGTAAATACCTAGGATTAGAACATCAACCAAATTCAATGGCATTTCTACTTTTTAATTTCTTTTTTTTTTCAGCAATAATCAAAGTGTTGATCACTAATACCATATTGGGCAGAGGAAGGATGGTCTTGTATGCGTGGTGGTATGGTGGCGTGCATACTCCCCTATATCCAGCCAAGCTCCATCAAGTTTTAAGATGTTAACTAGGTATGTCTTTGAATCTTCAACTCTTCTTTGGTTGTTGTAATCCACTCCCACTCTTTTTCACTCATCGGGTTATTCCACATGACATTTCTAGTATTGTATTGATAGCGAGCTCTTTCAAGTATAAATCTTCTTACCAGGTATGCTTATGAATCTGCAATTATCCTTTAATTGTACTTATAAAAGCCCATTCTTTTTATGTTTAAGGCTGTTTTACATGGCACTCCAAGTCTTATATCGACACCAATCTCTTTCCCTGTTTTCACGTTTCAGGTTTTTTTCATGGCACTCCCACTCCTGTATTGCTGTGAGGTCTTTCAAGTTTCAAGCTTTTAAGCAGATATATTAGCGAATGTTCAATTCTGTAGTTGTACTAATCGACTACGAGTCATTTCATTTTTCAGGCTTCTTTAGTTGTGATAATCGATTACCATTTTTTTTCAAATTTCAGGCACTTTACACGGTTTTTATACCCTTCTACTACATCCCGGATAATATCTTAACGAGTTATGTTTTATTCAGTATTTACTATTCTTCAGTTCTACTAATGGACTCACTCTTTTTCAAGTTTCAGGATTTTTTAGATAGTGTAATTGTCTCCTATTCTTGGCCAAGCTCTGTCTAGTTTTAAGCTGTTTAGAGGTAACCTTCAGTTGTTCTTTAGTTGAACTTATGGACTCCCATTCTTTTTTATGTTTCAGGCTATTTTGCATGGCACTTTAAGGTTTATGTTAGGAACGAGTTATCTTATGTTTCAAACTTTTTACCAGGTATGTTCATGAACTTTCACTCTTCATTTGTAGAATTGACTCCCATTCTTTTTTAGATTTCATGCTTTTTTACTCAGTTCTCATAGTCTTCTGTTGACAGTCCGGATAAGATGCTAACAAGGTATGTTCTTCAATACATACTTTTCTTCGGTCATACTATTCGACTTTCATTCTTCATAAAGTTTCAGGTATTTTTAGGTGGTACACGCAGTCTACTATACCCAACCAACCTTTATCGAGGCATGTTTTGAATTTTCAATCCTTCATTTGCACTCCTACTCTCTTGTTAATAACTAGCTCCTTCAAGGTCAACCTTTTAGATAGGTATGTTTATGAATTTTCAGTTCTTTCACTTGTACTAATCTACTACCAATATTTTTCAAATTTTAGGCTTTTTACATGATTATCATAGCCTCCTATTTGATAGGTATGTTTATATTCAGTATTTACTTTTCTTCACTTATACTAACTGACTCTCACTCAGTTTCAAAGTTCTAGCTTTTTTAGATGGTATGGACGACCCCTGTTCTTAGCCAATCATTGCCATATTCTAAGCGTGTACCAATTTTTTTCAGAATTCAGTCCTTTTACATGTTTATCATAGTGTCCTATGTGATAACATGGATAAGATCTTAACGAGACATGTTTTATTCAATGTTTACTGTTCCGTTCTACTAATGGACTCTTACTCTTTTTCAAGTTTCAGGCTTTAGTTAGTATGACTACTCTTATTCTCAGCTAAGCCCTGTCATGTTTTAAGCTGTTTAGAGGTACTTTTGTTCAGCTATTATTTTGTTGTACTTATAGACTCCCATTCTTTTTCATGTTTCCGGCTATTTTAAAAGACACTCCAAGGCTTATCTTTGGAACGAGCTCTTTCTTGTTTCAAGGTTATTACTAGGTATGTTTGTCAACTTTCACGTATTCGGTTGTACGATTGACTACCACTCTCTTTTAACTTCAGGAATTTTACACTGTTCTCAAGGACCTTATATGATGGTCCGGATAAGATGTTAACACCCTGGATAAGATCTTTGCAAGGTCTGTTTTATTCAGTATTTACTTTCGTTAGTTATACTAATTGACACCCACTTTGTTTTAAATTTCATGGTTTTTTCACGATTCTCTTAGTCTGCTCTTTGACAGCTTGGATAAGATGTTAATGAGGTATGCTCGTTTATCACTCATAATCTCCTATTCCCGCCTGTCAAGTTTAAGATGTTAACGACACATGTTTTTAAATCTTCAATTCTTCTTTAGTGGAATTAATTGACTCCCAGTTTCAAGTTTTTCACATAGTTTTAAGATGTTAACAGGACATGTTTTTAAATCTTTAATTCTTCTTTAGTTGAATTATTGATTCCCCTTTTTTTATGTTTAAATTTTTCACACGGCACTCCTAGTCTCGTATACATAGTGAGCTGTTTTAAACTTTAAGCTCTTTACCATGTATGGTTATGAACTTTTAATTCTTCAGTGGTATTAGTTTGCTACTGATCATCTTTTATGTTTCTTGCCTTTTACATGGTTTATCATAGTCTCTTATGTGATAGCATGGACAAGATCTTAACGAGACATGTTTTATTCGATGTTTACTATTCTGTTCTACTAATGGACTCTCACTCTTTCAAGTTTCAGGCTTTAAGTTAGTATGACTACTCTTATTCTCAGCTAAGCCCTGTCATGTTTTAAGCTGTTTAGAGGTACATTTGTTCATCTATTATTTCGTTGTACTTATAGACTTCCATTCTTTTTCATTTTCCAGCTATTTTGCAAGACACTCCAAGGCTTATATTGGGAACAAGTTCTCTCATGTTTCAAGGTTTTTACCAGGTATGTTTGTTAACTTTCACGTCTTCGGTAGTACGATTGACTATCACTCTCTTTTAATTTCAGGATTTTTACACTGGTCTCATAGACTTCTATAATGGTCCGGATAAGATGTTAACGAGGTATACTCTTCAATCTATACTTTTCTTCAATCTAGTACTCCCAGCCAAGCTCTATTAAGTTTAAGATATTAATAAGGTATGTTTTTGAATTGTCATTTTTTTTGTTTACCAATCAGACTCACTCTTTTTGTTTCAAGTTTTTTCTCCTACTCTCGCATCGACACCGAGCTGCTTCAAGTTTCAAACTTTTATCTATGTATGTTATGAATATTTGATTCTTCATCTGCACTCGAACTCTCGTATTAACAACAAGCTCTTTCAAGTTTCAACCTTGTAAACAAGTATGTTTATGAATTTTGCAATTGTTCTCCTATACTAATCGACTACCGATCTTTTCAATTTGTAGGCTTTTTACATGATTATAATAGCTTTTCCTGTTTTATGGATAAGATTTTAGTAAGGTATGTTATATATAGTATTTAGTTTTTGTTACTTATACTAATTGACACTCACTTTATTTAAAATTTTGCGCTTTTTTTCACGTTTCTCTTAGTCTGCTCTTTCACAGCTTGGATAAGATGTTCATGAGGTATGTTCTTATATCACTCATAATCTCCTATTCCCACCTGACAAGTTTTAAGATGTTAACGAGACATGTTTTTAAATCTTCAATTCTTCTTTAGTGGAATTAATAATTGACTCCCCTTTTTATAGGTTTCAAGTTTTTTACACGACACTCCTAGTCTCGTATTCATAGTGAGCTCTTTTAAACTTTAAGCTCTTTACCATGTATGGTTATGAACTTTTAATTCTTTAGTGGTTTTAGTTTGCTACCAATCGTCTTTTAAGTTTCTAGCCTTTTACATGTTTTATCATAGCGTCTTATGTGATAGCATGGATAAGATCTTAACGGGACATGATTTATTCAATGTTTACTGTTCCGTTCTGCTAATGGACTCTCATTCTTTCAAGTTTCAGGATTTAAGATGGTATGACTATTCTTGTTCTCAGCTAATCCCTGTCATGTTTTAAGCTGTTTAGAGGTACTATTGTTCAGCTATTCTTTCGTTGTAGTTATAGACTCCTATTCTTTTTTATGTTTCCGGCTACTTTACATGACACTACAAGGCTTATATTGGGAACAAGTTCTCTCATGTTTCAAGGTTTTTACCAGGTATGTTCCTTAACTTTCATTTCTTCCGTTGTATGATTGACTATCACTCTCTTTCAATTTTAGGATTTTTACACTGTTCTCAATGACTTCAATGATGGTCCGGATAAGATGTTAACAAGGTATACTCTTGAATCTATACTTTCCATCAATCTGGTACTCCCAGCCAAGCTCTATCAAGTTTAAGATATTGACGAGGTATGTTTTTGAATTGTCATTTTTTTTTTTGTTTACCAATGAGACTCATTCTTTTTTGTTTCACGTTTTTTCTCCAAGTCTCGTATCGACACCGCGCTGCTTCAAGTTTCAACCTTTTAACTATGTATGTTATGAATATTCGCTTCTTCATCTGCACTCGAACTCTCATATAAATAACTAGCTCTTTAAAGTTTCAACCTTGTAAACAGGTATGTTTATGAATTTGCAATTCTTCTCCTGTACTAATCGACTACCGATCTTTTCAAATTGTAGGCTTTGTACACGATTATAATAGCTTTTCCTGTTTTAACAGCCTGGATAAGATCTTAGTAAGGTATGTTTTATTCAGTATTTACTTTTGTTTACTTATACTAATTGGCACTCACTTCGTTTAAAATTTCATGCTTTTTTCTACAACACTCCTAGTCTCATATTCAAAGTGAGTTGTTTCAAACTTTAAGCTCTTTACCGTGTATGGTTATGAACTTTTAATTCTTTAGTGGTATTAGTTCGCTACCAATCATCTTTTAAGTTTCTATCCTTTTACATGGTTTATCATAACGTCTTATGTGATAGCATGGATAAGATCTTAACGGGACATGTTTTATTCAATGTTTACAGTTCCGTTCTGCTAATGGACTCTCACTCTTTCAAGTTTCAGGATTTAAGATGGTATGACTACTCTTGTTCTCAGCTAATCCCTGTCATGTTTTAAGCTGTTTAGAGATACTTTTGTTCAGCTATTCTTTCGTTGTACTTATAGACTCCAATTCTTTTTCATGTTTCCGGCTATTTTGCATGACACTCGATGGCTTATATTGGGAACAAGTTCTGTCATGTTTCTAGGTTTTTACCAGGTATGTTCGTTAACTCTCATGTCTTCGGTAGTACGATTGACTATCACTCTCTTTTAATTTTAGGATTTTTACATTGTTCTCATAGATTTCTTTGATGGTCCGGATGAGATGTTAACGAGTATACTCTTCAATCTATACTTCAATCTAGTACTCCCAACCAAGCTCTATCAAGTTTAAGATATTAACAAGGTATGTTTTTGAATTGTCACTTTTTTTTTGTTTACCAATCAGACTCACTCTTTTTGTTTCAAGTTTTTTCTCCTACTCTCGTATTGTCTCTGCACTCCTTCAAGTTTTTTTTTTTGTTTACCAATCAGACTCACTTAGTATTTAGTTTTTGTTACTTATACTAATGACACTTCATTTAAAATTTTGCGCTTGTTTTCACTATTCTCTTAGTCTGCTCTTTGATAGCTTGGATAAGATGATAATGAGGTATGTTCTTTCATCACTCATAATCTCCTATTCATAGTGAGCTGTTTCTAACTTTAAGCTCTTTACCATGTATGTTTATGAATTTTTATTTCTTTAGTGGTATTAATTTGCTACCAATCATTTCTTAAATTTCTAGCCTTTAATCTATACTCTTCAGTCTATACTTTTCTTCAATCTATACTTTTGTTTAGTTATTTTAGTTGACTCTTAATTTTTAAAAGTATTAGGTCTTTTTAGACGGTACACATAGTCTCTTATTCTAAGCCAAGCTATGACAAGTTTTAAGATGTTAGCAAGATATGTATTTCAGTCTCCAATTCTTTTTTAATTGTATTAATCGACTTCCATTCTTTTTCGGTTTTCTGGTTTTTTACAAGGCAATCCAACTTTCTTATTGACAGTGAACTCTTTCATTTTAACCATGTGTGTTTTTGATTTTCAATTCTTCAAATTTTCTAATATTTTCTATGTTTCAGGCGTCTTACACGATTCTCATAGTCTCATGTTGACAACCCAAGTAAGTTGTTAAGAGGTATGCTTTATTCAATCTTTCTAGTTTCAATCTTTTTACCGCGCATGTATAAATTTCCCCACCTCTTTAATCAACTATCTGACGTCTTTGGTATATTTAGAACAGTTACAATCAAACAAGAGATTTCGATCATAAAATCGATTTGGGAAGCTTTCATTAACTTGAAAGAAAATCTTCCTACTCTAATAAAAGGGTAACTAGGGGTGCCATGTGTCAACACCACATTCATTCTCATCAAAATTTTCCCGCTTCTCTCTCCTATTAAATAACTACATTAATTACTAACTATATTTTTTATTCTTTTTTAAATCAATATTATTTCTATAAAAACAAACTTTTACAAAAGAAAGCTTTCTAAAATATCAAACTTTTTTTATAAAAATACGAAATACATTAAAATTAGTTTTTCAAAAAGTAAAATTTTATAAACAAAAATAATTAAAATTGGGAGTTATAGTAAGGACATTTTTAAAAATGATATGTTTTTTTAAATGGTTTGTTTTGAAACAAAATGTATAATTTATTTTTTAAAAAATACAAAAAAAGTTTAAAAAATTGATATTAGTGTTTTATTGTTTATAATTCTTACCCATACATAATTTTAATCATATGTTATCTTAAAATATTAGTTTTAATTAATAAAATTTTATTATTTTAATGTTTTATTTATTCAACCCGTGTGATACACGGGTTTACTATAGCTAGTCATGTATAATTTAGTAACGATGACTCATTATGTATGCTTAACATGCTTAATAACTAAGCTAGAGAATTTTGACTTAAAGTCTAACTAATTAAATCTAAATAATAATAAATATTAGATAGACTTATTATTTCAAAAAGATTACCGCCTGCTGTTACCCCTCTAGTCTTGATTTGGATTGGACAAATCAACTCCAAGCAGTTGCATCTCTTGGAACTTGACTTTTGATAGTATCCTTTTCTACGAGATGAGCCTTGCGTGTGACAATGTTACGTGTTGCGTCTTTCTTGATCTTGCACATCCATTTTAGGCCGTTGGGTTTTTTGTTGCAAGTAAATTCGTAAGTTGCCATGCTCATATTTCTCTATTGATGCAATTTTAGATTGTGTAGCTTTGATCCATCTTTTTCTAATGGTTGCTTCTTTGCTACTTGATGGCTCACCTTCTTTCATAAGTAAACAAATGTTACCTTCTGATATCCGGTATGAAATAATTCATTTTCCTGGGTATGGTTGATAATATGTTCGATCTCCTTAAGTTGATCGAACACAAGTTTTTAAAATTTTCAAATATAAAATATCTAAGGCTTATAGTGTCTAACATCAAAAGAAAACATTACTGGAAACCCAAATTCTCTCCTAACCCCTTCATCTTTCACCTTAAGATCCTACATCCTAAAGTACATTTGGTGGAGAGATATCATCTAAAATCTTCAAATCTTCAAAAATGATGATGCCTCCTCACTTGTAGTTGGAGCTCTATTTCTATGACGAGCATAAACTCTAGAGGGGTTGTGAAAACTCAACTGTAGAGTGAGATACTAACGGAGCAAAAACAATCAGTACAGTAGGTGTAGAAATCTTAGGCACCACAACAAGCCCACTGATCAACCCCAAGAGCGAACTCCCTCAAAGATTCTAATACTTGAGTCGTCACTACAGAGCATTTACATTAGGAGCTACATTAATATGCATACTAGTAACAGAAATCATCCAACCTAGAACATCCAATGCAGACACTGACAAGGACGACTCACCAATCTTAGTGATTAGAATATATAGGGTCGTGTCATCGTCCTCTATCCATCCATTGCTCAACTTAACTGAATAATAGGCAACTATAGCAAACGTGAACAGGTCTGCATAAAAAGATGATACAAGGTTTCTAGTTAAAGGGTGAGTGATCGGTGGTAATGCATATGGAATCTTTAATAAAATAAAACTCGGCAAATGTATAAAAAATAGAGTAAATTTCCTATTCATCCTTGTGCTTTGTCAAAAATTTCGATTTCATTCAAATAGTTAATTTATTACACAGACAGTCTAATGGTTTAAGTCTTCATTTCATTTTCACTCACATCCCAAACCCGTTACACTGAAGTCGTTCCTTCCAAGGGTATTTTAGTTCATTTCATAATATACTTATCCCATTTTTTAAAGATAATTACCAAATTATAGCACCTCCCCCCACCCCTAACCCATCTCTCTCTCCCCTTTCTCTTTCTCTCTTTCTCTCTCTCTCTCTATCTCTGTGTGTGTGTGTGTTTGTGTAGCCATATTTCACCAGATTGCCACCATCTCTCACCACACCACCATCGCCCATCATCACCGCTAACTCGAACCACCATCACACACCAAAACCACTATCGCTTACCACCACCTGTTCCTGTCTTGCTTTGGCTGCCCCACCACCGACCTACTTCTCCCGTTAGACATCACCACACCATCGACCTACTTCTCCTGTTTCCCACCACCACATCCCCTTCGTCTACTCGTCGCATGATGTAGAATAACGTGGTCTACTAAAAAACAAAATTAATTAAGACTTAACTCACCTATATGATTACGGGTAAGTAAGGTCGTCTTCACGCAGAATATGTGGAAAGTGTGACTTTAGTTCAATAATTTAAATTGATTACGAAAACAACTTTTAATTCATGATTGGTTTAGAAAATAATATTGAAAAGTAACAAACTTAATTGATTTTGAAACAATTCCAGGTTTTAGGTTTGTAAAACACAAGTTATAAACTAGTTATACTTAGCAAACAATTACATAGATATAATTGTATTGGTTTGATTGATTTCAGTGATAAAAATAGAACGGGTTGTAAACGGACCTATTAACAAACTACAAATTTCAATTTGCTAATCAAAACCTAACATTCATGATATTCATGATGTTAAGAAACCTAAAATTGATGAGGATTAGATTAAGATTTAAAACAAATAAAAACCGTTTAATGAAAGCAATCAATAAATGAAATCATGTGGCTTAACATGTCAATTAAAGTTCAACACAATCTAAGAACAACTAATGTTAAAAAAATGTCATAAACAAAAACCCTACATCCGGAGAAGATCACGGGTAATTTAGCCTCTCATAGTCTTCATGAAATTGAAATTGAATGTTGTAGGAATCAATAGCATGAAAAGACGGATCTATAGGTGTTCTTGGCTCCAAAAATCGACCCCTGGATGATTAGAATTGAGTTGGGGAGGCTTAAATTCCTAGCCCCCTTTTTTACCCTTCAAATAGGTCACAAAACCCTGAATTATCGTATCTAACAACACAAGGACGTAATCTTTGTCCTTAGGGCCGCAGTTTATGTCTCACCCTGAAACAACCCATTTTCTTCCTCTTTTATGTCTTAGTTTACGTCATCTCTTTCGCTGTACGTCTTATAGGACGTAAATTATGTCCATAGGGACGTAATTTACGTTTCCCTTCATTTTTTTTCATTTCTTTCATTTTTCAAGTTTTGCATCCTTCGCGAGCTTCCGGCTTCCGTTATAATTCCCGAAAAATAACCGAATTCATCCTTTTAGCTCCATACACCTACAAATCCATTAACTCTTAAAGTAATTGTGTTTTCACATTAATAACACATAAAAACACATATTTAAACATGTTAACACGCATAAAAACCCATACACATCATCGCACCACCACACCACCACACCATCATAATTGCACATCATTTATCGCCCGCCCTTTTCAATTAGGTTTAGAGTTCTTCAATTTGGGGATTCTTGGAGTAGGTAAAATCAATAGGTAGTTTATAGGTGTGGCAATCAGATTGAGCGGGTTTCTAGTATGGAGCAGGATCTTGATTTCTTTTAATTCTTTGTTGATATGCTGCTTGTTGAAGAATTCTTTAAGCAGATTCTTGATTTTTGATAAATCTCTATTTATTTTTGTTAAATACTTGGTTTTTGATGATGCGGATTCTTTGAGCACATCCTTGATCCTTGATTTTTGTTTATATGCAATCAGTTGAATTGCGGTGATGGTGGTGGGCGATAGACGACAACTTGATAGTGATGGTAGTATTATGATGATGAGGGTTTGATGATGATGGATGTTGTTCGTTTATTTCTCCTACTAGGGGTATAATGGTCTTTATACCTGATTTAACAGTACTACATTAACGGCGTAAGTGGTTGAGGGGGAATTTGAAACCAAAGCTAAAACTATTGGACTATTAGCATAATAAATAAACTATTGGACTGAAACGGTAATGTTTGTCAAACCACATGGACCAAAGTGTAATTTACTCTAAAAAATAAAATACAATTATGGAAAGCATGAAAGCCTTGTGGTCTTTAAAAAGAACTTCAATTATAAAAAATAAAAATAAATAAATAAATGACAATTTCCGGTGGTAAAGGTGGGTATAGGAATTGAACCCAGATTGTGTTCATGAATTGAAGAATACCTACAGTGGCAACAAATGAACTGATTTGCTACTTTTCTCAGCAGTTCATTTATAAAACCAACGTTAAATAAAAAAAGGTTTGACAAGGAGGCACTCACGGATATGGGTTATTAGCTTTAATTGGTGTAATATGCTTTAAGTGGATCATTGGTTTTATCACATTGAACATTTGGGTGGTGGATTTCCCCTATAATGCAGCGGCTGGGTCACCAACTCTGTCTGTGTTACGGGATTGGGTGACATATAGTCATTGGGTTTACACAAGTGACCGGTGTATATTATTCGTTAGCCGCACAAAAAAAAACTAAGATGATTGGTCACCGACATTAGTAATTGAATTATAATATAATATAACTAGATTATGATGTTTGAGTTTTTTCTTTAACAATTAACTCACAACCTTTAAACCTACTTTTTAATAAACACCAATGCTTACTATAGGACTAGACCCATGACCACTTGATGAGAAACATTTTAACTACACACATTAAAAACGCTAGCCAAGCTGTAAGCCCTTTAATTCATGATGTTTGAGTTCATTGTCATATTTATTGAAGTTACTGAAACACCAATATTATATGCATGTATGTAATACGTGGTTGAAAATTAGGTTAGTTAAAACAATTTTTTTAGTAAACATGTTAAATGTCCCCATAGCCTTTGTAAGGTTAATGTATTTTAATTTTCTATTATGTTTATATTCATTTCAATGTTATTTTTACATAGTGTGTCACACCCCAACCGATGACGGAGACATCGGGGTACGAAAATTGATAGATTGTTCAAAGACATTATAGCATGAAAGTAATAATAAATTAAGTTTGAATTTAATTGTCATTTATCAACATAACATTACAATATTTCAAGTAAACATGCAAGAATTTTGGGAAAATACAAGTTTGAAACAAACATAACAAGATAATAGATTTGGTGTGTTTTTAAGTCTACCTAATTAAATTTCTTGATAAAGCTTCAGACATTTCCTGCAACATATATAAAATATTAGTCAACATATGAATATGTTGATGAGCGTACAAGTTTAAACACATAGCATAATAGTAAATAATCTCAATCAAACTTGAATATAGTATACTAAAATTATGTATCATGCTAGCATGTAAAGCCAATAATCAAGACAAAGTGTCCACTAGCGTAATCTTAGCATTGAAAGTGACCAAGACCGTAAAGATTGAATAACTTAACATAGATACATCATACTAGGGAGATGTGCTAGTCCTATAGCGTTATACATGTTAAGGGTGGTTTGGATTTTTTGCAAGATAATGTATTCTAGCATGTATTTACAAATAGTATAAGAAGTAAACATGTTTATAAGAATTGAGTTTTAAAATGAGTTTGATTGAATGTATGATTGAGTTTATAAGAAGTAAGCATGTTTAGCATGTATTCACAAATAGTATAAGAATTCGAAAGTTTTTGCGGGCTTATGGGGTGTCTCGCCACCCTGCTACGCGTATTAATCCGCCCCTGAAGGGAATTAAAATACCATCTTGGTGGGTGTGGCATGAAGGGTCTTAAAGATAAAAGGCTCATTAGTTAACATTTAAAATTAAATTACACACATAATGATTTATTATTTATTTTAAATTAAATTAAAGGGCGCCTTGTGTAATGAATGAGTCTATTTCTGTGTGTGAAATAGAGTGAAATTAGATAAAATAAATGATGTGATATTTATATGAAATTAAAAAGTACAAGAGTATGTCTAATTACTTAATATCTATTTAACGTGTTAATTATACTTATACTACTTAAAAAGCAAGGTCAGTGGGGTTGCCACCGGCCTTGCCACATGTCAAGCTCTCATTTGTTGATTGATTTCTTAATTTTTTTTATTTTTATTTTTTTGTGTGGAATTTATCATGTTTTAATTTATAAGGATGGCTATGATTACTTTGTCTGGTGCTTTTCTAGACAATTTTTGAAACTATTCATAAAAGTCTTTATTGTCAGGGTTGTTTAGTCATTTCTCGTCTACACTATTCCTGGGATCAAGCCTTAAACCTCCCTTCCCTAGCGTTTTCATTTAATTTTTTGTTCTGTTGTTTGTTTGTTTTATAAATTACCTTTTTCTTTCTTTTTCAAAATTAATTAATTTATTTGTAACTATTTTTTGACAGGTTTGTTGTTTCAATGTTAAATTCTGTATACGTTACAACATACGAGGCATAATACTATTTCTATTTATGTTTTCATCTTTAGAACTGATCCGTCACAACTTCATACTTTTTTTACATACTTGGTCACATTAATGTTACAGCGATAACACGCGTAACAATGTTCACAACACGAGGCAAGTGGTGGGTTTGATTTCTAGTTATATTACAAACCAAAATATTTGTTAAATATAACAAACCTGATACTGTAATGATTGTCTTTTTGTTTCTTTAATAATTAATAAAATGAGCCATTTAATTTGGTATGTGTGGTTTATTTAAAGAAACGATCCTGTACAACGTAACGTGTTAGTAAATGAAATCACCGAGAGATTTGATGAACGTTGGACTCTCATTGTTTATAAATGAAATCTTCCATACGTAAACCTTCCAAAATTAAACAATAAAACACAAAGTAAAAATAGATTTAAAACAAGGAAGATTAAAGATGAAACAACACCTGCTAAGAATAAACTCACCACAAGTTTCAATTTTCAAGAATTAAAAATTAAAAATTAAAAATAGTAAAATGAGTTAATTACACGATTGATCCCTGTGGTTTGACAATATTACAATATTGATCCTAACTCTTAATAAATTATAGGATTGGTCCTTACTGTTTATCAAACCATAACAAAATTGGTCCCTGAAGTGGATGTTCGTTATTTTTTAGAGTTAACTTTTTTTATTGACCATTTTACCCTTTTGATATGTTATTATTATCGAATACATAAGTAGACGTAGAAGTGGGTCCCACCCTCTTCTTCCTCATTTTTTCTTCTTTCACTATACAACCATGTTACCACCGCCGGCTGCAACAATTGCCACCATCATCGGCACCGCCATCTCACGGGAATCTCTGATTTCACCTGAATCTATGACCACCACCACTACACCACCACCCTTTGGTTAAAACAGCAACAAATTTAAGGCAAATTAGGTTGTGATTGCAGGTGCGCGACGAATCAAACGTCATCGGTACCACCACAACCCACACCCACCAACACAATCGCTTGAATTAAACGCCACTTCCAGACTAAATTGAAGGTCGCGAGACCAAATCAATGGCTGTAAGGACACAACCAGCACATCTTCTAATAACCCCCAAACTAAAAAGCTCTGGTTCTATCACTAATAGACAAGATCAACCTACAAGAACACAAAACAAATAGAATCAAACATCAAATTATTTAAAACCAGTAGCATGTGTGTATGCAGGAAGAGAAAGAAACTTGAGTTGCATATAACTTTTTTTTACCTTCCTAATTCAACATGTTACAAATGAATTGGCCATTTGATAAAATTATTTTTTCAGCCTTCACAACCATGTCAAGGGTGAGAGGAACAAAGCTCTTAGATGGGCCATAGAAATGGGGAAAAACATTTGAACCATCCACATCTTCATAAATTAATCCATCTCCAAGCTGTAAAAACATATCCAAATCATTGAAAAAAGTGTTCAATTTGACAAAGACATAAACCAGTGAGGGACTCGTTAACAAAGTGTCAAAGTGGGTCGGGTGGGGCAGGGTTGACCCTAAACACATTTTGCTCGAAACTTCTGAAATTCTGAGAGATGATTTAGTGTTTAATACTTGAATATGATTACAAAAGTATACCATTTCATGATTTCAATAATAACTTGATTTTTAAATAAACATGATTTGAGAATTTAATGCATTACAAATACACTTTCACCCGTTTCATTATAAGCTGCTTTTAATTTGATAATAGCCTGTTTATCCACTGTCTAAAAGCTTATTCATTCGTTATAAGCTGCTTTTAATTTCATAATAGCCTGCTTATCCAATGTCTAAAAGCTTATTCTTGTGATTTGAAGTAACAATAATCCAAACATTCCATAGACACATCATCAAGAATAGTAAGACATAATACCTTTTCACAATCAATCTGGAGCAGGAAAAGATCGCTTGTAGTATTTGAGTAAAATCTTTCTAACGTCGACCTTACCTGCAAGCAAAAGGTTACAAATTTCAGTAAGAAACAAATAAAAAACCATTCTCATAGTTAGTCTTTTAATTCCCAATTTCAAAACGAACCCATTAAACCATTCATTACTTCTTGAATCTTGAAAGTGATTAGGTAATTATTAAATAACCAGAATCAAATAGTAAGTCTTAATAAACAGGCTTTAGAATATGCTGTTCGGATGTGTTTCACAGCTTCTACCGTCTGAATTCGTAATAATCAAATAATTAGTTGTTGATAATGAATGTCGAATTCTGATTATGCCTAAATCCATTGCTTTCTAATAAATAATAATCATGTACCTGTTCTGAAATGTATTATTCAAAGCTTATAACTTTAACCTTAATTAAACAGATAATCAGAAGCTGAATATCTTTACCCAAAAGTTATAATAATCATATGCAGAATCTATTTATCCACAGGGTTAGGAACTTAGGATAATCATATGCAGAATGCAGAATCTAATCGTCCAAATGCTAGAATAATCACATACACAATCTATTCAATATTTCAATCAAATGTTAAGATAACCAGTCTCTAAAATCGAGATCAAACAACCAGCAGAAGAATGGCAAAAACTACAAGCAAAACCTCATAGTAAAACTGAAATTCTGCATCCAGATCTATAGATAGAAAGATGAAGAACCTGATTAAGCTTGCTAAGATGAATAAAACCTGAATTCTTATCAAGTTGTTGGCCGAATGTAGATTTACTCGTTTGCAGCTCCGACCACTCGTCGGCGGAGCTGATTCTGTAAACGAACTCCTCGCTTTCGTTCACTCTCGCGTTTCCGGCCATCACCTGCTTGATTCCGATCAGCGATCAAACGATATTAGAACTTAGAGTTTATAACTATACGGATAACAAATGATGGATCTGTGAATAGATCAGATTCATAGAGTGTATACAGAATAACAGTAAGTGATGATTCTGCCACTTATGTAGCACAATATGATCAATGGAAAAAGAGATCTATATCCGGTGATTAACTTACCTGAACACGGAGAGATGCCGACCAATTTCAACGGAGAAACGACGACGACGAGAGGATTGATCAGATGCTTTAGGAAGGAGTTTAGGATATGTTTGTTACGGGATAACGGAATACACGAAGAAATAGAAAGAATTAATGAATGGAATGGATTATTTTATTCTATTGTCGTGTTTAGTTATCATTTAAAAATTAAATAAATAATTAGTTTGTGTTGTTTGTTAGGTAAAAAAACAAATAATGAAGCGTAAAATGGTTATGATAGTGATGGTTCTTGTAAAAATGTGTTATGATAAGGCTTGGTGGTGGCGGCGAAGGCAGGTGGTTTTTTGGCAACGACGGGGGCGATGCCAGTGGTTGGTGGCGGAGGCAGGGGCTGTTGGTTGGCGTGCGGTGCCACGAGTGGTAGTTGGTAGGCGAGACACGGGTGGTAGTTGGTAGGTGGCGCCACGGGTGGCCGGTGGTTGGCGGCGTCACGGCTGCCCGGTGGTTGGCCGCGGGCGCTAGTGGTTGGCGCGCGGTGCCGCGTGTGGTTGGTGGTAGGCGGCCGCGGGTGGCCGGTGGTTGGCGGCGCTAGGGGTGGCCGGTGGTTGGCGGCGGGCGGGTGGCCGGTGGTTCGTGGCGGTTGTTGGCGAGACGACCAGCTAGTGGCCGATGCTTGGCGGCGTGGCGACGGGGCCGGTGGTGGTGGCGGCAGCGGTGGTGGCCGTAATAATGATCGATGTTGGTGGGTGGTGGTGGTGTTGTGGTAAGTCAGTGGGTGGTGTTAGTGACTAATGATAGAAGAAAGAAATAATGAAAAAAAAAAAAAAAAGAAGGGTGGATGGATGGAATGAATTTGACAGAATGAAATCAACTATGTAATGATTTATTCAATTATCTTTACCAACCAAACATGTATTTTTTTATTCACCCTCAATAGTTCATACATTCCGCTTTTTATTCCTTGCGTACCAAACATAACCTAGGGTTTTGTTTAATTAAAGATTCAAACAAGCTTAACTGGTTTGCTTCTTGATTCTATAGTTTATATCAGTGACTAGACTGGTCTGTCGGTCAATCAAAAACCGGTTATAGAACATGTCAAGCTAAACTTGTAGATGTGATGATAATGAGAACTTGTAGTATGTGAAAAAGCTTGATTGTCGTTTGTGGTTGAGAGAGGTAACAACGATGGTCTAGCGAATGACATATGGGGAGCACCCATTTGGATTGTCCGTTAATTTCGCATTTTAAATACCTTAATGTCTGAAATTAAATGGCAGAAATTAAGATAAGTTCACATATAATTTCTATTCTTTTTTTTTTTAGCATTAGACTAGATCATTTGATAGAGGTTTTGCCTCTTAAATGAAAGTGTCAGAAATAGTAAATCCAATCTTTAATAAACCCAAATCATAATTGTTTGTATCAAAAATAAATCTTGAATACTAAACAAAGTTTGAACAAAGAACATGAACAGAACCTAACCACAAACAAAACTCAAGAAGAGATTCATTATTTTAACGAAACCCTAATACAAACACAAATCAACTGTGAAAGAGACGCAAATGAGATGAGAGATTTGTGAGATTATTATCTTCAATAATAGATGACGCAGTGCTCTCATCATGAACAAAAACTAAAAGAGAGGGTTGATAGACAAAGATGATGGAGTGGCCATAAGAAGCATGTAGAACACATGATATGAAGCCACACATAATGGAGGTTAATGCTCTCATTTTTCTATTTACTTTCTCTTCTATAATATATGGATCCAACAATCCAGATTAGGCCCAGTAATATCACCAACTAGCTACAAGTCTTGAGTCCACAAATAAAAACTGTCAAGATTGATCTCTCTCAATATAACATGAAACACAAAGCAAACACGATAACCAACTATTAGAAAACAATTTGTTTGATATTGAATTGTAAATACGTATATATTTCAACAAAAATGTCTTGGATTTAAAACCAAGAATCATGTAGTTTAGGAGCAGAGTAGTTTTGACATTTAAATAAAAATGTAATTTCTATTCTCTTTAATTACTCGTTTAAATTGAACTAATTGTTTCATGATGCTTGTTTCTTTCTTTTTATTATTATGGTTGAATGCATCTTATTATTTTTATTTTATTTTATTTTATTTTTTTTAACACATTTGTTGTTCACCCATACTAACGAACACCCCTGATCCACCATTGTGCATAACTTAAATTGTAGTATATAACGATTATATAATTCTTTTTAACGGCAAATACAAACGCCCGTCTAATATCGATTGTAAAATCTATACGATCGCTCATTATGAGACTGAACCCCCAACCAATGCAGAGACTACTATTTAAACACTAGATTCCCGTTGTGCTACAAACCTTTAATATTTGGAAAAATCCTCTGGCTTAATTTTGTTAAGAGTAAAACTTAAACATATATTCTTCTTATATATACATGTTATAAGTATCTTATATTAGAGCATTCACATCTCACCTTCATCTCCATCTCTATATATTTACACTAAAAAACATTATTTTTCTCTCTCCTTTTCATTAAAATAATATTTTTTTATACTTTTATCATTACATTTTCTCTCTTCTCTACTCACACTACTTTCAACAAATATTAAAAAATTAATAGAGATGAACAGTGTTTTATCAAATATAAAGATGAACACTATATATATTCTATCCTCCACTCACAACCACTAATAACCATTCTCTATAATATAGAAAACACACTCATAAATTTATGAAGAGCCTGCTGTGAATGCTCTTAACTAGTTGAGATAAAAATTATTAGTATACAATCCAGTATTTCATGGTACATACATCATATATGTGATTTAAAATTGAGCATTGGAATTTTGTATTTGGATAACCCATCTTGAAAAAATCCAATCGAGATGTAAAAATCCAACCTTGTATTCTATGTTTTCAACCCATCGTTTTTAACACTTATAAACAAACACAAGAGTCTTTGCATCGACCTCCTCAAAAACTCAAGAGATCAAACGTTCATCGATCGTCCACAACGTTGAAGCAAAATAGCTCTCTACTCTTCCCTCATCAAAGCGTATTCATCACTCAATTTCAGACCAAAGTTCTACAATCTGACATCCGATTTTACCCAAAATCATGATCACAACGGTAACATCAATCTCCAATTGATGTATATCTAATCAATTTGTATGATTTTACTCTCCAATTTGACTATAATCTGACATACATGCAGCAAAGAAGTCCTACGGGAGGAGGGGGTTTGCAGAGCCCTAGATCCCCATCTTCACAGCCTCCGTTTCTATCGGTTTCTGTCACTGATCCTGCTAAAATGGGCAATGGTGTTCAAGCTTATATCTCCTATAAGGTCATCACTAAGGTAATTTCACGATTCGTGTATTGATACCGTTGAATATTGATCGATTAGGATGTAATTTGATTCGGGATAGGTTTTACTCCTGTTTATGTAATTGTTGGTTTAGATAAGCTATTTTAGGATTCAATTAAGAGGTGAAGTTTAATCATGGATTATTGGATTTATTTTTATTAATTGGGTTTTCTGGTCGAGTTTAAAAGCCCTAGTGTTTGATGAACTTATCATTAGTAGTTAGGCCTAATTTAGGAATCCATAATTGCAATTATCATGTATTTGTTTATAGCTAATAATCCATTTGTTTTAGTGGTTAGTATGATATCAATTGGATGGATATCGTGTTCATTCAGCTTAAATTTATTAGATAAATTATTTCTTGCATTTTTCATCTTCTAAGAAGGAATTATACTGAGTTGCAGTGTATTTTGCACAATTAGTGCTTCTTTATTCTTTCTATTATTGATGTATCAAAGTTATATTACTATTGTAGTTTCATTTAAATCTTTTTTTGCAGACAAATTTACCAGAGTATCAGGGCTCAGAAAAGATAGTCATTAGACGTTATACCGATTTTGTTTGGTTGCGTGATCGCCTCTTTGAGAAGTATAAGGGCATCTTTATTCCTCCACTCCCAGAGAAAAACACTGTGGGTAAGATATAGTATGTTTTGTTGTATTTATAGTTTTCATAAAGCATTTGTTGAAATTGTTTGTCATAAACATTTCTATTATATGACCAACATGTATTGGTTGTTGGCCCTTTTGCTTCTTTGACAAGTAATTCGTTGACATTGCATTCATAGTGATTTATGGCGTCTCCGTTTGGAAATTATGCAGTTGGTAACCTCTTCTGGCTGTTACATTCTTTTTTATAACGTCTTTAATTGATTATTGAAATAAAGGCATGGTATCCTTAAAGTCATCACTCAGTGAGTCAGTGTTAATATGTTTTGCTGGAATCATGGTGCTTATTGAGCCATTCCCTGCTGTACTAGCTGACCTAGAGCTCTTACTCATTCATAGTGTAGTGACTAATGGGAATTTGGGATTTATACAACTCTGAACTAAAAGTCCTTTTAAAAGCAAAAGCAAACACATATCTTTTTTTATTTTCTTAAACCACATATGGTGCATGGGTGTATATGCATGTGTATATGTATTATGTTGCTATGTACCAATATATGCATGGGAGACTGGAGTACATAATGTTGTTAATATAAGAAGCTCCCTTGAGTAAAGATTAATTGAGATCTTCTGGACCCAAATCAGGGCAATCAGTTTGTAAGAAACTAATAATGCTAACTGGGCAAACAGCATTTTAGCGCAAGTACTTTCAAAAAAGAAAATGCTATGATTTACATGAGACTGTAGAGGTATAAGATTAGTCCAGAGCAAAGATGTGTTCTTTAAATAGCCCTCTCTGTAGTCTGTACTTCATTGTTAGTGCTTTGTTCAATGATACAAACGCAAGCCATGTTTTACCGCCTTCAAGCAATCATAATTGTAGTCCATTGAGATCGAATTGAATATATATTTTTTTACTATGTAAATCGCCTTTTCATGACTGATTATGACATCACTAACGCAGAGAATTTAGATTCAGTGCTGAGTTCATTGAAATGAGGCGTCAAGCATTGGATACATTTGTCAATAGGATTGCATTGCATCATCAAACTTCACAGAGTGAAGACCTGAGAACCTTTTTGGAGGCTGATGAACAGGTAACCGTTATGCTTTTGACTTTTGACCACTTAGTTAAAAAGGGGTTAAATGCATAAGGCAGTAACTAACATTGGTCCAATCAACAAATCTTTTTCCCTCGAAAGTATGGTGAGGGCTGCAGTTCCCAGTTCGCACAAACTAGTGTTAGGGTTGATGCTAATGGGTTCGTGTCAACACAGCTAACCTGTTTCACAATCGTCCGGGTCAGCTTGAGCTTACTAACTTGTTCAAAACCATAGTTAAGGAATTATAAATTCAACCCCGCTTACAGCCCCGTGGATCTGACCAACGCGTATACATATCATTTAACCGCCAACTCGTGCATAGGTGGACCCAAGTGGCAAGTGGATCCTATGGGTTCACCCGAAACTGATGAAAATTTTTTTTTTACTTTATATATGATCTAATCCTAACTGTTCCCCAGGAAATCTTGTCACCGATCCCCATGAAAATTTAAAACCGACGTCAAAAATTTTTTACAACAACAAAGCAAGAAATTTTTGACACCAAACCCCGATAACTTTTACAAATACAAACCTATTATAATAACTATACAAATAACTAAGCTCATTAGTCTATTTATTATAAATCCAATTACCAAATGTCTAATAACTATTCTAAAAAAACTAAACTTGTACTCTATTATCTCAACCATTAAACAATTAACCTAATAATTAATACACAATTCAGTTAATTTATAATATTAGCGGTAATTGAAAAGATAATTAGTTCGATTGCATATCCGCTTATAAACAGTTCGATTGTCTCCGTCCTAAGCCCTCAACTACTCAGTTTTTACCATAACCTTTCTATTGGATATTTGGATCTTCATATCACTAGTCGCCTTTCTATCCACGGTTACACCCCCCTCTCAGACCTGATTCTAAACAATTGCAAATTCTCAATTTAGTTATTTCTTATTAAATGACTCGCGAATTTAGATTATGTGGGTATAATTTTTTTTGGTTTATCTTTTTACTAGGTTACAATCCCGTGTAATACACGGGCATCTAAATTACTATTATATGGTCATTAATGTAAAAAATTATGCCTTAATATTGTGTATTATACCAATTGAATAAACCAATGTATTACACATTTGAAAATTTAAAGTTAATATAATTGAAATTTTAATTATGGATAGTCATTAATTAATTAATAGTTATTATAGTATTCATATTAAGAGGAGAGAGAAGCGGGAAAATCAATTATTAGATATGCTAGAATGGTGACAAGTGTCCGTTTATTTTTATTTATTAGTATAGAGATTATGTGACCTGATCCAAAGTGAACCAAAACAAAAAAAAAAAAAAAAATAAACATTTAACAATATACAACCGATGAACCGAACCCTAAAATATCCGATCCCCATTAACAAAATCTTGGATCTGCCACTGACCTTGTGTGACTTGTTTAGATTATCTGATTACACACATCAAGTTGGAGGTACAGAAGCCTTTGTTAGGGTTTAAATGTTTAATCTTTGGACACAGTTAAGTGACTGGGTTGGGTTATGCAGACCTACAACCCTGGCGCGGCATGAATTGCTACTTTAAAACCCTTAAACTTTTTAGTATTTAGAATTGCTACTTTCCATCGTCATGCATGATATCTGTTTTCGTTTTATGTGAAGTTTGGTTAGTATTTTTCAATGCTATTATATGCAAAACATGTTGTTTGTTCTTTCCAGTAGTCTAAATAATTTATTTTGTGTACATGTTTGGCTGTTTTTCAGACAATGGAAAGAGCAAGGTCGCAAGATACTGGAATCTTCAAGAAGAAACCGTCCGATTTGATGCAGATTTTCTGGGTAAAATATAATACTGAACTGAAAACAACAGAAAGCTTATTGCTGAATATGAAAATTTTTAAATGTTTAATTGGCCACAATGTGGTTTCATAAACAGATTGGGAACAGAAGATTTAAATTAGAAACTGAATATATTAGGCTATAGGAAAAAAATGGGTACTTTCGACTTGATTTTATTCAAGGCTTATGCTCTTCTTACATAAGTTAGGAAGTCCGGTTGTGTAATTATTAGCGTGATTTTTTCTTGCTTTTGACCATTATTATGGTTTTTAATGCCAGAATTACATAATTTTCATATAAACTATACTTCTTGGAAAAGTTGGTATTTTTACCTGATTTAATTTTAATATCTTGTTATGAATGTGACAGGGTGTTCAATCTAAAGTGACTGATGTAGTTCTCGGGAAAGAAAAGCCAGTGGAAGAATCAAATCCAGAATATGAAAAATTTAAAAAATATATTTGAGCTTGAAGATCACTTAGCCGAAGCCCAAAAACATGCATATCGTCTAGTAAAGAGACACAGAGGTATTATTTTTATGTTTTACCTTGAAAGGGTCTAACAGGTAGAATAATAGAAATTAGATTAAAAGGAAACGGGCATAATGGGTAGAAAGCAGAAATTTGACCCATTCTTTTAATGCACCTCATAACTTTTATTTGAATCGATTGTTACTGACATATATATTTTTTTTGTAATCAGAATTTGTGTAATTATTGTTACAGAATTGGGGCAATCTTTAGCAGATTTTGGTAAGGCAATTAAGCTTCTTGGTGCTTGTGAAGGGGATGCTCTTGGGACTGCATTTTCTGAGGTCGGAGCAAAATCAGAGATGCTATCAATCAAGCTGCAAAGAGAAGTCAGTTTCTATTTAATCACTTATAGATGTTTATGTCTTTTTTTTAAATAATAGAATAGAAGTTTGAACTTATTAAATCAGACCACAGTATTCGAAAAATTTATATTTTGTTTAGAGGTGGTAAGTAGGTTGGGTGTCATTTTTTGATACGGGCTGATTGACGGACCTGAAATACTTTTTGTCCAAAATTTGTAATCTTTTATAAATGATAATTAGTGTGCCAAATAAGATTTTCATAATTATATATCCATTTTTTTTTGAATAAAATGATTAGAGTTGTTATGCATTAAAAGTACATTTTGGGCTACTTTCGACCATTTAAGCTTCTCTTTTTTAAATTTTACCCACGCCACTAGGTAAAACATAACCGGAGTTGACGTGCTCAAAAGAAATTGGATTGAAATTTTGCATCTCATGATTTGTTCGTGCTCTATTGTCAGGCCTACCATCTTTTAATGAATTTTGAAGAACCTTTGAAAGACTATGTGCGTGCTGTGCAATCTATCAAGGCAAGTGTTTGGCTTCCATATCCTGTCATTGACCAAATGCATTGACCAAATGCATTGACCGCCATACTTGTTTTTTTGGACTTTTTAATCAATTTCTTGCTTTCTGATACGTTAAACAGGGTACAATAGCAGAGAGGGCCAATGTTTTTAGGCAGCAGTGTGAATTGGCTGAAACGATAAAGCTAAAGGAAATTGATCTGTATGACTTCCATTATTTTATATATATTGGTTATCCTATTTGCATATATGATACTGAAACGGCGAAACAGATCTCCGCATCATCGTCGTTTTTAGGAATCTATATCATTTTATTACTTAATTTTAGGATGCTAACTTGCTAATATTAGATTTAGCGAAATAGGCGGGTTGAAGGGTTCCAGGTCAAACATGTAATTGTGTACGGGTGGGTTTGACTTAAAAACTGTCTACTTTTTTGAAAATTTCTGTAAATAATTAGCGTGTCAATGTGATGACAAAATATATATTAAATTAACAATCTCATTTCTTGAATAAACGGTGGGGAAATGATTTCAAAAGTTTTAACTTTATGCAGCTAAAGTTAGGAATTTGTATGAGATTCCCTGAGTTGGGAAAATAGGTGGGTCAAAACACAATTGGGCAAAATGGATGCTTTTTGTGCTGGGCGTGACGTGTGTTGGATCGCTCCGAAAGTTGAAACACACTGTCCAATTGTTTGTTAGTAATTAGTAGTTGTTAAATAAAATTACTGTAACAGTAATTATTACCTTCAACAACATTCAATTTCATATTTCTTGAATAAAACAATCTTAGCAGTTTTAATGATTTCATGTTAAACCACTTGTTGGGTTATGTGGAGGCTTCGGCCAAAGGGGGGAGCGGGCCCTAGATTGGCCCGGCCCTAAATTCAGTGGGCTTTCTTGTTTGCAAAGCTATTAACCATAATTCTTTATTATGAATAGATGATAGTGCCTTTGTAATTCCTTGAGCACAAATTAATAATAAAACCCTAGTTGCAGCAAGTAAATGTAGAACCACTACAAATCCTTGTGTTCCGTTTTTCTTTTCTGATCGTGCGTGGATGAGTTTTTTGTATATTCTGGTCCGTTCCAGCCTAACACCACTTTGGGTGACTTTCTACCTTTGACCCACTTTCTTTTTACCTATTTTATTTTACCCTTTTGTCCCATTATAGATAAAACATAGCCCGAAACACCTATCCGTAAGTAAGTGAATCAACTTTTTTGTTTTCTTTTCAGGTTGTCAGAAATCCTGGCTATGTTGTCATCATATAAAATGATCTTCATTAATATTGATAATAATAATGGCCAAGAAAATTTTGAATTGGTTTATTAGTGTCACATTTTGATTCTATCACCAGTTTTTTCAGCATGTTCATTCTAAGAACTACATAATTTGTGAGGAATGAGTTCTTATCTTCACAGATGACTAGATGAGTTAGTATTATTTTTTTAACCTTTTTAAGTTTTTACAGATAAACTTTTATACCGAACTCCCCTATTTAAAATACTTATTGAACTCTGTGAAGAATGATTATGCGGTCATTGTTGGCGTACAATATTCCACAAAAGAAGTTTTTGGTCTTCCTGTGAGACAGTTGACTGTTCTTAATGAAATTTGTAATTTTCTGTGCTTATGGAACAAATACTATGATTAAGAACAGTATTTATTTTTGTAATGATGGTCCATTACTGTTTTACCTTAATGTTTCAGGAACAAATTGAGGCTAATGCGATCTGAGAAGATGTTAGATTCTGAACATGAGTATGAGGAGGTGAGTATGATTGATTATACATTCCTATACTATATTTTTTTTTTATTATAATTTAATGAATATATATGAGTAGACTATAGGCTGTAGAATAAATATTCCCAAAATATAGATTTCTCATTAGTTCTTGATAGATGTTGCCGGTGGAATCTCCCAATCCCATGCTTCTTAATCATATTTCAGCACAACCCAAATCAACCCATCTTTAGTTGGCAAAATGTGCTAGTTTTTTTTTTTTTTTTTTTTTTTTTTTTTTTTTTTTTTTTTTTTTTTTTTTCTTTTTCTTCTTGGGGTTTTGATGGATCTATGTGGGTCAGGTTGACCAAAAACTTTTATTCAATCTTTATTTTTAACATACAAACTCACTCATTTGGCACCATGTTTTAACTTAATGCAGCTGAAAGCCGAAGGTCAGGAAGCCACCAGAAGATTTGATACAATGGTACGATTAATGAATGAAGAAATGGTACGTTTTCAAGATCAAAAAACACAAGACCTGGGCCGGGCTTTTCATGAATTTGCGAAGGGCCAAGCCCGATTAGCAAATGCTATTGCTGATGCTTGGCGAAGTCTTCTTCCCAAACTCGACTCGCTCTCTGTCTCATAACCATTTCATTTCTCAAGTCTACTCGTTATGTTTTCTTTCTGTTTGTATCTTAATACACAACCCGTTTGAAGTCGTATGTGGTGTATTCTGTCTATCAAACGTAAGGAACATTTGATTTCTTTATTTTTCCGGAACTCTATAGATTTTCTCTATAAACTTTTGTTGCTTTTGTGATAATTATATACCAGAATCAACATTTGAGTATAATGTTCTTGAAAGCTTTTCCTTTTATCTCTTGTTGAAACCTTATCCGCAATTACTGACCATATTCGCTGTTTCTTCAATTATTTAGGCCGCGCTATCGTATGTTGGGGTATAACCGTATAAGCGAGTAAGGTCCAAGCCAACTTATGCTTGAGTTTGGCTTTTTTTTAACTTAAAAGGGCTCTAGCTCGGTTTATACGTGGTTTTCTATGCTTGTATTGTTATTGGTTATATATTATATTATATGTATGTATTTATGATTTTATTTTTAACATTACACATTATTTAGTTATTTTTTTCATAATTATTAGTATATAATCACATAATTAATGTATTAATACACGGGTTAAATAATTTACTGTTATATGGTTAATAAAATAAAAAAGTTATGTATTACATATTGTGTATTATACGGATTGAATAAATCCATGTATTACACATTTGAAATTTGAAGTTCACATATTTGAAATTTAAATTATGGATGGTTATTAATTAATAAATAGCTATTATAACATTTAAATTAAGAGCAGAGAGAAGCGGAGAAATCAATTATAAGATAGTATAGAAGGATAGTGTCCCAAATTATTTTTATTTATTAGTATAAAGAAAAGTATAGATGCGAGTAGTCAAGCTTGATATAATTACTTCGCTTCATAATTATATGTTCTTTCGTTCGCTCGACCATCAATAAAGACCCCATAAAGTTAGACATTTACATTTATAATAACGTAATATTGTAACTATTAGGTCTCATTACACTGTAAAAACTATTTCATGTTTGTGTATACGTAAAATTACCATCACATCGCGCAAGGGAATTTTGCCTCCTTGCTTCCATCTTTTTGATTATCTCCATTTAATGCTTTATTGAGGTGTTCTTTGGCATCTCTCGATGATTGTTAGCCCAAGACTATCTTGTGGCCAGTCGTTGCCGACCATCGACCATCGTGCCTTTTCTAGTGATGACGGTAAATGTTGTGCCTTGGTAGTGTGGGCACTACAGTCGTTCGATTTGGTGCTCAATGTACTTAGGGTTTTTGATATCTTTAGTCGATGATTATTAGGCCCACTGGTCCGAGACTTGATCATGTTACCAGCATCGACAATGTTGTCTATTTAAATAGCAATAGTTGCTTTTCTGTCAAAACCCTAGATCAAGTTATTATCTTGGTTAGTTTGTCTAGCAACACTAGCTGAGTTTTGGTTTTAGTTTATGAAGCCTAAATTTGTTTTGCATTGTGTTTTCTAGTTGAGGTTTTTCTTGTGAAATACAGATTCAATTCATGGTATGTTTATGATGGACCCTGAATTGATGATGATGGAACTTAAGTTTTTAGTTTATGTTGTTTGCCGGTTGCGGTTGATGAAACCGCCTGCGTGCGTTATTGTCACAACTGACCATATAGATTAATACTTGTATAAAATCTAGACGAATCTCATTTCATTTGGCTATGATGAATTTGGCAAAAGCTAGGTTTTGGTGTGGCACTCTCATGGAAGGTAAGTACACTTTTGTGTACTTACAAGCAAGATTGCAGCTAACGCGCTCCGGTGCCATGCGCTGAGCCTAAAGCAGTTCTGAAAAACGGCTAAAGCCAATTGTATTAATTGTCGGTGGCAACGCATGGGAAAAATACCTAGTTGGTTTTTATTCTATTAATTTGTTTTTTTTTTATCTTTTGCATACTGGGCCTGTTTGGAGCATTTCATTAGACTGCATTCTTGGGTTTCCGTACGTGGGCTTGAGCTGTTTAGTGCTCTCGATCTCTTTATGGGCTTCTCATTTGTCATCTTTGATGGGCTTTATTACCCTGATTAATATTGTACATTTCTTTGGTGGCACATTATCCTCATTTAATCAATATTATTATGGGCCGCTCAAGACCAATATGTATTCCTTCATCAGATGTATTGCTTATTAATAAGACCATCTTTTTTTAGTTTCTCAAATATTTTGGGGTTATCATCTCGGTTAGGGTTTCTTTTTTCTTTTTTTATTTGTTCTGTTCATTTTGATGAAACTATTTACTAGATTGTATCTGTATTAGGTCTATCATGTTAATAACTTAAGTCTAGTTCTGGTTATATTGATTGTGTTCTAGTTTAGTAGTTTTTTATCATTCTTGTATAATTTTTGATATAAAATGTATTTAGTTTGGGATTAATAGAGTTTGAAATCCAGATTTCTTGTTATTAGTGGCAATAAAAGAATGTTGTTTCAGTAATTATATTTCATGAAACCCCTGATTCAAAGACACAATATACTATATGAAATCATGTTATCGACAAAAATGCATGTAAAACTAAGAAGCTCAGTGATAAAATTAATTGTGGTTGTTCATTATGTAAAAATGCATGTAAGCTAGGAAGCTCAGTGATAGAATTAATTATGTTATCAACAAAAATTATATTATTTTTAATATATGGCTTAATGCTATGCTCGCACTATTTTTGTTTATTGGGTGTCATCCGGGTGTTGTTTTGATCATGTTTTCATGCTCATTATGTTTGTTTTGCAATATATATGAATTTGATTGTTAACTTTTATAAAAGTGGCTAGTTAGTGTTTTTCTTCAGTTTATTCAAATAAACTAGGTTACTACCGTGTATTACACGGGTTGAATAAATAAAACTAAATATTATAAAAATTAAAAAAAATTATAAAATGATCTTTGATATAAGATATGATTGACATTACGTACGAGTAATAAAAGGACGATATCATTTTTTAAACTTTTGTTTAATTTTTTTTTTTTTTTTTTTTAAAATTGGTTTTTAAACAAAATGTTTCAAAACAAATAGTTTTAAAAAAGTGTCATTTTTAATAATTTCTTTATTATAACTTTGAAATTTAATTATTTTCGTTTCATAAGAATTTATTTTTTTAAAAGCCACAGGTTTTAAAATATTTGTGTTTTTTAAAATTTTGATATTTTTTTTTTAAAAATTTCTTATTTTATAAAAAGTTATTTCTTTACAAATTGCATTTGTAAAAAGATCTTATTTTTTTTATTAAAAATATTTTTAATATGAAAAAATTAAATAATATCATTTGTTTTTAATGTGATATTTATTAAGAGAAAGAAACGAAAAAATAAAATTTAGGAGCTATAAAATTGTAACAAGTGGCCTACAAAAACCTTCTTTTATTAATATAGATAGATTCGCTTTCAATTCGAATTTGACTAATCTTATTCGAATCGAATTATGTGTATCTTAATGAACTCGAGTTTACTTTACAAAAATACAAAACTCGAATGATTCAATTTGATTTGAATAATTTGAATAACCCAAATTCGATTTAAATAAGCACCCCCCGCACCCTTAAAATAAAGTTGTATTTTATTAAGCTTCTTCGTGCATGGAAAACATGGACGAGACGAATCAACATATATAGTAATAGAGGTAATGACTATGATAAAAAGATTTTTTTTGGTGAGCTTAGCTTTATAATGAATAACTAGGATTGATCCCTCTTGTCAAAAACTATCTGTAAACAAACTTCATGTTAATTTTGAGACATATGTGAAACTTATTAGAAGAAACACTTTTTAACAACAATAATTAGATTAACATATAATAAAAATAGTACTTTTTTATAATGAAAAGGTAGAAGATAATATTTAGCATTACAATTAATGTATGATGCAGTAGTGTGAATTTTTGTGGTGCCAAATTTCATTGAATTGGGTAGGTGGGAAAACACAAGTGAAGAGTTAGAATAGTGTTGTTGGAACAAAGTAATTTGAACTATATCTGCTGCATGCACCTATATATGACTATATTGGAATTTTTATGTAGATATCAAGCATCAAGATCTTGCTAACATATTGTAACAAGTTTGTTATGCACCTCTCTGTTGCTAATGCTGCTGCTGCAAACACTTTGTTATGCTGGAAGTTTTATGATGATACTAATCATCAAGAATATATAATCATGCACAATATTATAACATAGTTGTCTGCAGCAGCATCAGTAGACGTGCATAAGGGACATGTTAAAGAATGCTCATAATTTACCTAATCCGATCCCACAACTCAAATGATGACATATTACAAGGTATTTAAATAAATGATAAGATAAATTAATCTCATTCCTTAAAAGACCTTTCTTAAATTAACACATTTAAACCATGTGTGTTGCAAAGTTTGAATGTGATACAAATCAAATGTCCCGAACATAAAACATTCTTGCTTAGAAATTGTATTTAAATGTTTGTATGCTAAATTTAATAGGAGAAGCAATGTGTTGATTAACTTTAATATAGTTATTATCTAAGTTAGTTATAATAAGTTTATAATGTGATTACGATATTATCTAAGTTAGTTATAACTTTAATACACTCATGTCTACTTTTAAGTGATATATTTATAGGTACAAAAAAAAATTGTATTAGCATATATCTCATACAAAATTTTGGTGTAAACACTTTGGAATAATAAAAGCATAAGAAAACACAGTTTAGTTTTAAAGCGGTGAAACAAATTAATTGAAACTAATAATTACATTATACTTTTTAAGTAAAACAATTATTGCATAATGCAGATTTTTATATCAATGTCTCAAGAAAGTAACGTTTTAGAAACTTAAAAAAACATTAACAATTTAAAAAGTTAAATTCTATTTTGTATTACATTTCTTCATCAGTATTATTGCACTCAATGTGTTATTGATGTATTAAGCTCTTGTACTTGTAAAAGATTGCAATCCATGAGTTTGACACATGTCTCCAAAATAGCCCTTGTGTATACCGACATTTGAATTCCTGCAATAAACAATTTGATTCATTATTATTGTAATAACTTCATATTTATAGTCTTATTTTCTACATTAAATAACAAATAATAATCAATTTGCAAAATAGGCTTATGGTATTCTTATTGTATACAGCACAAAAACTTACTTACATTTTTGCTCTTGAAATCATTCCTCAAATCTTCTTCTGAATCCTTCATTCCTTCCAAATCAGTTTTGTTCACAAACACATACATTAAATGATCTTCTGATGAATCACTCATTCCTTCCAAATTAGTTGTGCAACTCTTCAAACTTGTCTGAAACAAGAGAAAATTAAGATATTATTAGATATGACATTTGCATTTTCAAAACTTTCATAAATTAATTAATTTCTTCAAATACTAACAATAGATTTAAGATATCAGTATATATATATGTATGTATCTTCTTATTATTATCAAAACTTAAATAGAAAATATACAATAAGAGTTTAACTTGATGGTTTAAAGTATTTTGTTGGTTAGAAACATATAAATCTTAAACCAACATGCTTAGATGGTTCACATAGTTTTTTAAATGTTTATGAATGAACATCCTTAAAACATAATAAATAATATTCATGCAAAAACTAATTAAACTCACACAACCGTCTAAACACGCCGGTTTATCAGATTTAATTAGTTTTACAAACTAATTAATACCCTAATTACCTAATAATTAAATCATAACCATGCAAACAAACTTACGTACGTACCTCCTCAATCTCAAAATCATACAAATGTTCCGGCAGCATACGAACCACTTCTTCATTCGAACCCTCAAATATTTTCATCTTCAACTCTTCACGCTCCATCGCCATTTTAAACAACACCGGTGCCGCGATCAAAGATAACGTAACCGCAGGCGGTTCATGGCGGAGGAACAGCGGCACATGGTAGCATCTATCAAAAACGGATGTTGAAGTGCATCCATGGCGGTCGGCCTCATCGACGGGTCCCACGAGAGCAATGAAGCAATGAGATTAACTGCATCCGAGCTTGCATTCGGCAATAATGCCGAAAACGGGCCCCAAAAGGTTAGGAAACCGGTACTTGATCTTGCTGGCAAGATCAAGTCCTGCAGGCCATGAAGATTCTGTCGGGGTGCCTAGCACCCCACAGATCTTGTACATCACACCTGCTCCAGAAGAACCCGTAAACCACCTTCTACGTGAACATTTCCACCATGGTCACGCCCATGGCCCACATGTCAACCGCGGTATCGTACACAGGAGAGTGTAGAAACACCTCGGGGCACGATACGCAGGGGTGGTAATATTATGAGTGAGCGACACTCGATCACCCTTCGTTTCACAGGTGAAACCGAAGTCCCCAATCTTGACCACATCTTTAGAAACAAGAAGATTTGCAGGCTTTAGGTCACGATGCATGAAGCCCTTGTGGTGCATGTATGCAAGACCTTGAAGGATCTGAAAGCACATGTTCCTGATCTCCGATTCCGATAACGGATTGGCTACGATCCGATCATGGAGGCTGCAATCCATGTATTCAAACACACAAGAACACGATGTCGTCTTCATTGATGATATCTTTGAGCTTCACGATGTTTGGATGATCGTTCAAGTTGATGAGTGAGTTGATTTCTCGCATGTTCAAGCAATCTTCCATTGAGTAGTGTTGTCTATACAGTTTCTTGATGGCAACTACTTCACCATCGTGTAGATTCAATGCTTTGTAGACGATACCGTATGATCCGCGGCCGATTTCGTCGATCTTTTGGTATTTGTTCATGGTTTCTGTGTGTGAATTTACACCTTACAATCTCAAGAAAACACACACAAACGAAGATGATTAGGGTTTTAAGGGGGGAGATATGAGAAAGTTGAAAGTGATGAGTTGGTTTTATATATAGGGAATTTGTAGGGTTTAAGGGTTGTGGATAATAATTGGATATGATATATAATAGATATTTTTTTGGATATAATTTAGATTTATGTGATAACTTAGGTTGCCAGCTAGATGTTATCATGGAGATGAATTTTAAAGTGGGTTGTTTATAAAGTATTTTTAAATGTTTAATTAGACCTTTTATTTTTCTTTTTATGTGAAGGAATTGAAAGTTTTGATAAAGAATACTATTAAATCCGGTTTATTAATTAGAAAAGCAAGTCACTGATTTTATATCATTATTTTAAAAACTTAAAACGTAATTTTTAATATTATCATTTTCATATTTTAAAATTTGGAATCAGTTTCTTAGATTGACATTGTTATCATTTTATAGAACCTTTTATAGATTCTGGTGGCCACAATGTTGTTAAATCGTTTCTTAGATTGACATTGTTTCTCTCTACAACATTATGAGTAAATTTGGTGAAGAATATGTTAATTTAGTGGTGGGTATCTAGTTTGCGATTAATAGAGTTGAAATCTAGAATTTTTGTCAGTATGATACGTAATCAGATTATATTATTCAATAACAATATTTCATGAAACCCCTGAATCCAAGAACACAATTTTACTATATAAAGTCACGTTGTTGACAAAAATAAATGTAAACTAATGTTTACTGTTAAAAACGAAAAAACGTGGTCACTCGTAGTCACATCTAATCTTCGTAATCAGTAAGTAGGCTAGTGTAGTAACTAACTAAATTTGTGATCATTGTCTCTTTCAATAGCAAAAGATACTAAGATTTAAGTCACTCATGTTCCTTTATGAATCAAACAAATCTTTTACTTTCTTAAGCATAAAAAATGCTAGAACAAATAACCGAACGCAACGTGCTCCTACTCTATATATGTTCTCATTCATGTCTTCTACAAGAGTAAGCTCGGTGACAAAATTATAGGTGTTCACTGTTTGAATTGATTTGAATGATTCAAATTTTGATTCCAACCGAATTCGAATTTTTTTTTAATTCAACTTGGTCACATCGCATTGAATTCGATCCGAATTAGAATAAAACACAAAATTTACATCTGATTTCCTTGATACAAATTCGATTTGAATAAGAAATACATATATTACATTTTTTATATAGTAATATTATAGCATGTAGGTTTTTTATATTTAATTGTTTTTAAATATGATTTGTGCTATTTTAGGACTATTTTTGTTTATTCAGAACTATTTGGATGTTGTTTTGATCATGTTTTCATGCTCATGTGTTTGTTTCGCGATAATATATTGAATTAGATTGTTAAAAATTTAGAAAAGTGGTTAGCTTCTTTAGCTTTTCTTTTTCTTATGTCTTATTCAAATAAATTTGATTTTGATTCGTCTTTGAATAAGTTTTTACAAATCAAGTAATGCGAATCTCATATTGAATTCGATGCTAGTTAAAAAATCTGAATTTGAATGATTCAATTCACTTTAAAAATTTTGACTAACACGAATTGATTCGAATAAACACCCTTAAATAAAGTTGTATCCGATTAAGCTTCCTTGTGAATGGAAACCATGGACGAGAAGAATCAACATATATGGTAGTCGAGGTAATGACAATGATTAATAAGATATGTTTGGTGAGTTTAGATTTTAAATGAATCACTAGGCCTATTGTCAAACACTATACGTAAACAACTTCATGTTAATATTGAGACATTCTTGATAGAAGGAACACTTTTGAACAACAATGATTAGATTAACATATATTAGAGATAATATTTTTGTATAACGAAAAGTTGAGATAACTAATGTAGCATCACAATTAAATATAAGATACAGTGTGAATTTTTCGTGGTGTCAAAATTCTCATTGAATTGCGTAAGTACGCGGGAAAACACTATAAGTGAAAAGTTAGACTAGCTTAGGGGCTGTTTGATTTACTTCTGACTGGGTCAAAATGTCTGACCCACTGACCCTGTCAGACATTTTGTCGGGTCAGCGTGTTTGATTTGCACTCTTTCGCGTCTAACCCGGTCCGACACCACTGACCCATGCCTATTTTTCCACTTACCCGTTAGTTTTGAAACAACCTCTTACCCATCACCACCTTCTGACCGGGTAAGATATATCAAACAGCCTCTTAGTGGTGTTGGGCCAAAGTAAATTCTATAACATTTTTATTTATTATATATTGAAAATTGTAGAAGGTAAAGAACCACTCTCATGGACAAAAGATTAAAATAGCACTGGAAGCGACTCAAGGTCTTAAGTTTTGTTTGCACACTACAGAAAAAAATATCATCTGTAAGGAATAGTGTAATTATGTTTTATTACTTTGCTGTCATATATCAATTATGGATAACACAATTGGCGAGGATGTTTCTTTTTATCCTAGGGTTTATGTAATCTTAATGGTTGGAGCTCCCTTTAAATTGTTGTAATTGAAAATCAATTTTAAAAAATATTATACTTTTAAAATATTAAAATATGTCATTGATATATAAAACATCATATTTATACAAAAAAATAACAACCTTTCGTAATTTATTATTACTACGCATTTAGTTTTTATAATTTATATAAATTAACTAACTTTAGCAAACTCGTGTATTACAGTACGGTTGAATAAATAAAATTTTAAATATAATGAAAATTTATTATATATAAACCGCTACTTTAAGATAAGATATGATTGAAAATATATATGAATAAAATAGAAGTAATAAAATAATGATATCAATTATTTAAATTTTGTTTTAAGCTTTGTTTTTCAAAAAAAAAAATTCTAACATTTCTTTATAAAACAAGCCATATTAAAATGTCAGATTTAAAAATTTTATTATATAACTCTCAATTATAATTATCTTTTGTTTATAAAAAAATTACTTAAAATAAAACTTTTACAATATTTGTATTTTTAAAAAATTTGAGGTCTTAGAAAAAAATTTATTTTATACAAATTTATTTTTTTTAAAATAACATTAATAAAAAGATTTCTTTCATAATTTTATTAAACTATTTTTAATCTAAAAAAGGTAAATAATATTATTAGTAATTAAGATAATTAGTTATTAGTAGAGAAAAGCGAGAAGATTTTGATTAGTATGAATGTGATGCTAACACGTGCATTAATAGTTTCTATTATATTAGAGTAAGAATATGCATATATATATTTGTAACCAAATCACAGTTTTTTGGTTTTGAGTTTATACAAATGTGCATATCATCTAAGTAAACAACTACTAAATTAATAAATTTGTATTTACAAATTATTTACTTCATTAAATATTTGTTAAACGTTTTAAGTCAACGATCAAATTATTAATTTACAACATTTTATTTTTTATATAAACTAATGTATATAATATGTAAAATCAAACATTTTTACCGGATACAATATATAATTTAAAAAATAATCAAATTTTAAATCCTTATATTTCTCATAAATTATTCAAATATCTAAATTGAATATTTCTTTCACATAATACCAACATTTTACTCAACTACAATAATTGCATCTTGAAAATAATTACATTGAATTTTATTATTTTTTCATGCTTTGTTTCGAGACAATAATCATAGAGTTCACTTTAACGTTATTATAATAATTTTTTTAAAAGTATCATACGAAATTGTAGCAGTGATTTAGTTTTCATTTATTACGCCTATAACATTTTAATTTAATCTTTAAAAATCACATCCCTTAAATTAAAAAAAAAATTTCTAAAAAATAGTTTAATCCTTATACAACTATTTTAGCCCTTATAATATAGAAATTTAAAATTTAAAAATCTTATTACTATAATTTGATGATTATAAGTTTACAGAAATCAATTAATATTAAATTTTTTTTTTTGAACGGCCAACGAATAATTTTTAAGCCCGGTCACCCGGGTAAACCCATTGGCGAAAGGCCACCCACGCCCGCGAACACAGACA